>PVJI01001008.1:0-207017 GCA_004026765.1 Micronycteris hirsuta
CCCCCATTATATTCCCTGTCTAGCCCTGTGCCTGCTATGCATAGCAATTCTTTTCTGAATGAAGGGCCACTCTTACAGAAGTGTTTGCAAACCTTGGGACTCTCAGTTTTTTAATCCACTGTGGGCTAAGTAGGGTGACCACATTATTTCTCCTCAAAAACTGACCACTTCTGAGAATGAAAGGGGGTGCCATTAACAATTATAAATTAGTTGATTACAGTCCTGGGTAACAGGCTATGCCAACCACAGGAGCCGAAGGTATCTAGAAAGGGTTGAGCTACAACATTTTGGAATAAGAGGGAGAGGGTAATTTAAATTTGCTTACTTGCCACTGCATTTTCATCGCTTCCTTCTACATCATGTATTCATTTGTATTCCTTTATTGTCCATCCTTCTTTGAGGGCTGGGCTTGGCCTGTTTCGTTTGTTGCTATATCCCACACCTAGAACAGTTCCTGGTATACAGTAGATGCTCAATAAACATCTGAATCAATGGTACTAACAGCTGAATAGCATCCCCTAAAGGAATACAGTAGTCCCCCTTATTCACAGTTTTGTTTTCCACGATTTCAATTACCAACTATGGCTCTAAAATATTAAATTTCCCCAGTCATCCACATCATCTGCTCCTGACAGCCAATCATGACATCCTCATAGCCTGATGATCCAGAATCACCAGCAGCAGATGATCCTCCTTCTGGCATATGGTTAGAATGTCAATAGCAGCTGTATGCTACCTTATTCACATCACTTAATTAAGCAGGCATTTTATCATCTCTTATTGTCAGAAGGATGAGTACCATACAATAAGCCATTTTGAGAAACCGAATCCACATTTCTTTTATTACAGTATATTATACTCTATTTTGTTATTAGATATTGTTAATCTCTCACTGTGCCTAATTTATAAATTAAACTTTATCACAGGTATAAATATACTAGGAAAAAACAGTATATATAAGGCTTGGTGCTATTCTAGGTTCCAGGCATCCACTAGGTTCCAAGTATCCTCTCCACAGAAGGGAGGACTCCTACAATGGATGAAGATTTAAAACACTGAAAAAAAATCTTCACAGTTTGGAAGCCTAAAAAACTCAAGACTAAAGGGGCAGGAAGCAGAACAATTGCCCCAGTCCAGGGCTGAGGATGCAGGGAGGAAGGCCCCAGTGCTCTAGGGCTGTTGTGCCGTTGACAGCCTCCGCCACATTTACCCACCCCCACCCCGGATGCTCTCTAACACTCGGCTCACCGGCCTCAGCACCTAGGATCCCACTGGCCTTCAGCCTCCGGGCACACTCCGACCCCAACTGTCCCCACCCCGGACTTCTCAAGACCAGGCCTCTGGCGCTGCCCCCTCCCCGGAGACGCGCCCCGCCCACTCCCCCGAGGCCGTCGGACCCCGGGACACTGGGACAGCCCACTGACCAGGGCCACTCCTACCCGGGCCTCCTACACCGCCCCCTTCTCAGATACCCCCGAACTCCCGGACCCCGCAGGGCCCACTTTCCCTCCTCCAGACCGGCACCTTCAGCACCGCCCCCTACCGCATCCCCACGGACCGCGGACTTCCGCACGACCCCCTTCTTAGATCCCCTCCGACCCAGGCCCCCGTGCTTCCCACTTCTCATTCCCCGCAACCCGGGCCTCCAGCGCTGCCGTAGCCCCCAGGTTCCCTGCGCCTCGGGCCCCACCCCCGCTTGGTCTGCTCGGACCGACTCGCCGTTCCGCACCCCCCAACCCCCACACCCGCCTCTGCGGCTGCGCGCTGGCGGGGCCGAGGCCGAGGGGAGGGGGTCGCGCTGGGGGCCCGCGGAGCTGCGGCGGCGGCAGCGAGACACGGGAGTGAGCCCGGCGGCCGCGGGCAGGCTCGGAGGGAACGAGGAAGCGGACATGTCTCGCTACACGAGGCCCCCCAACACCTCCCTGTTCGTCAGGAACGTCGCGGACGCCACCAGGTGAGCGGAGGCGCCCGCAGGTTGGGGCGCGGGGGAGGGGCAGGGTAACGGCCGCATCCCGGAGCCCGGCCGCGGCCCGCCAGGGCTGCCTCGCGCTTTTCCGCCGGCCCGGCCGGTGCTTCCCGCCGAGACCCCGTTCCCGGGGCCGGTGTGAGCCTTGCGGCTGCTCGGGGCCTGGGCGGGACTCGCGCCTCCCCTCCGGGCCGGCGTTCCGCCCGGCGCCGTGGAGGAGCGCGTCCGCGCCCCCATCGCCGCCCGGGTGGGTGCGGGTCCCCCCTCCTGGGGACCCGGTGGAGCGCAGGATGCCCCGTTCCCCGTAGCCGAGGGCCCTGCCGCCCCTGGCCCTGTGTGTTTTCACTCGGGCGGGTGCCTGCGTTTCAGCCCTTTTGTCGCCGTGTTTCCGATGAAGCCGCGCGTCTTACCTCCTAGATGAAGAGGAATTGGGGTTGATGAGAACATATTACAAAATAATGCGTACCTTGGACCTTTCTTTCCCTCAGTCTGGTCTACTTACAGGTGGTGCTGGTTAAATTTTATTCATTACTCAGTTCTTTACTATACATAAAGGATAGCTTCAGTAATGAGATTTACATGGTTTTCTTTAAAGTTCTGAATACAGTATAAACTCCCATTATAACGGTTTGCATAGACTTCCCTGGGCGATTTTTGATGTTCTCAGTCTAAAGCCGTCCCCCACCCCACCTTGAGTTTTCTGTCCACATAATGCCTAAACATAGATCATAAGAAAAAACTTCATACAGCACTTTCTCCCTTAATAGCAGCCAGAGGGAATGACTAGGGAGCGGGAGCATTAATAGACATTTTCATTTCACTGGGCTTTATACTTAATTTACAGCCCCCCTCCCCAGCCTTCATAGGTATGCAATATTATCTTACTGTACATAGGGGAAAGGTAAAGCCCCGAGTTTTAATGACTTACCCCGGGGCTTTACAGCTACAAATATATTGTAGTCCTTCACTCCAGAGCCATCTGTTGTAATCATAATTTACCTTTGAGAAGTTAACGTTAAGTATTTTTTTTGTTTGTTTGATCCCTTCTTTTATATATGTCACAACTGTAGACCGTTGAGTTAATATACCTTAATTAACATCTAAAAATGCCTGTGTTCACATTTCTTCTCTAAACTTGCTTATCAATTCATTACATAGAAAACAACCAAAATTTATAATTCGGGTAAGGTAAAAAAAAATTCCCACAGTTAAAGAGACCACTTGAATACTGAATAAGCATCATGTCTCCCCAGAGTGTGCGTGTGTACAAAAAATGAGAGGTTTCCAATTCTAATGGTCACAGGGGCCAGCCAGGGCAACATGAATGAGTGAAGTTTGCAGGTTATAAAGCCCAATAGGATGGTATGGGCTGTGGCAAATGGAAAAGAATATGTGCTATCTAATGGGGTCAGCACCTGCTCCTAAGCTCTGGCTGATAACTACTGTGGAGACATTGGACTTGTTGCCGTAGCTTCCTGATTTTCAAAAGAAGTCAGAAACTTATTTTGCATGTGTAAATGCTCTGTTTCAAAACGTTAGCATCTATTAAGTTGAATCATATGAAATTCATAGATTTGAAAGCTGTAAAGTATTGCATTTGAGACCTTGCCTCCTGGCAGTTGTCTTCAGTTTGGTAGAAATAAATTCTTATAAAAATTCAAAAAATAAAAGATGTAAAATACTGGCAGTTTCAATACTTTTTTTTAAATGTTAAAATATTGTGCAGGCCAAATAAAGTAGTTGATACAGGTGACATACAACATGTAGGTGACACGTGACCTCTAATCTAGATAATCCACGTCCGAGTAATCAAGACTGATCATTGAAATGTATTGATTCCCTTTTCCATTTTTCACCACTTCTTAACTCTGCTACTAGGGGCTATCAAAATCTCAGAGGATGGTATTGATGAAATAATAATAATAATTGTTACATTTTTGAGTACTCACTGTGTGCCACGTGCTGTACTAAAACCTGCACATATTACAATAACTTACTAAATTTTTACAATGATCCTGTATATATATGTTCTTTCATAATCCCATTTTACAGATAGGAAACTCAGGCTTAGAGAGATTACATATCTTGCCTAACATTGCACAGCTGCTGAGTAGTATTATGAAAGTAGAATCACACCCTGGTTGGTGCAGCTCAGTGGATTGAGCGCGGGCTGGGAACCAAAGGGTCCCGGTTCAATTCCCAGTCAGGGCACATGCCTGGGTTGCGGGCCAGGTTCCCAGTGAGGGCCATGTGAGAGGCAACCGTACATTGCTGTTTCTCTCCCTCACTTTCTCCCTCCCTTCCCCTCTCTCTAAAAATAAATAAAAATCTAAAGAAAAAAAAAAGTAGAATTACACATGTAACCTATATTAATAGCTTTTTTGTACAAGGTGGCATACAGTGTAAGTTAACTAGCAATATGATACCTAGACATTAAAATTAGCTTTAACACTTAGGATGCTTATTAAGAAAATCATTGGGATAAATGTGACAATAAAACAACAGGGTATAATGTGATATACAGTATGATTTCAATTACATTAAAATGAAGAAAGGAAAAACTGTATATAAAAATGAGCCTGGAAAGAACCAAAGAATACTAAGGTATTCCATCCATACTAAGGTATACCATTCCATACTAAGGTATACCATCATACTTAATGGTACAAACTGAATGCTTTCTCCCTAAAATCAGAACAGGACAAGGATTCCTACATTCACAACCACCATTCAGCATTTTATTGTAGGTCCTAACCACTGCAATAAGGCAAGAAAAATAAAAGACAACAATTTTAAAGGTAGAAGTAAAATCTGTCCCTATTCTTAGGTGACATATTTGTGTTCATAAAACTACAGTAATTAATGATTAGTTTTAGTAACTTATCAAGATATAAGGTAAACTTAAGAAATTCTGTTTCTATATATTAAAAGCAAGCAATTGAAAATAAAAAATTCTTTTAAAAACTCCATTTTTCTTAGTGTCAGTTCTCTCCCAGATTGATTATATCATAGTTCAAAACATTCCTGATCAAAGAATTTTTTAAAAAATAGAAACCGACAAATTTATTTTAAAAATGTAAGGATCTAGAATAGCCAAAGGGGTCTTGAAAAAGGTTACTGAAACTGGAAGATTTATGCTACCTGACTCAAAGACTAACTAAAAAGATACAGTAAGTAATCAAGACAGTATGATACTAGCTTAAGGATAGACAAGTAGATCAATAGAACAGAGTAGAGTCCATAAATAATCCACACTTACAGAGTCGATTAATTTTGACAAAGGCACCAAAGCAATTTAGTGGAGAACAGAAAGTATTTTCAACAAGTGATGCCATAACAATGGGATATCCATAGAGGAAACAAATTAACTGTAACCTCTAGCTCACATCATAATTTGAGCTGGATTATCATTTGAAATGTAAAAGATAAAACTGTAAAACATTTAGAAGAAAATGTAGGAGACTAATGACCTGGGCATAGGCAAAGATTTCTTAAAGAACAAAGAAAACAGTTATCATAAGAGAAGAAGGACTGTTGATAAATTAGATTTCACCAAAATTAAACTTTCTGCTTATTAAAACATACCATTAAGAAAGTAAATAGGCAAACTGCAGAATGAGAAAATAGTCACAAAACATATGCCATATTTTGCTGTGTGTAATGCACACTTTTTTGTACAAATTTTTGAGGGAAAATAATGATGTGCATTTATACATGAGTAGTACTGATGATGCATAAATATCATAAATTTGTTACTGGTACATAAAATTTCTTGTACCATAATATGTTAAAAAATAAATGCTAAAATTCCTTTATAATACGAAAACAAGTATCTAAATATAAATAAATAAAAAGTTGAATTAAAAAATTAAAATGAAAGATTTTTTTCTGAAAGCTTGGGCCAAAAACGAGGGTGTGCGTTAAATATGGGAGCACATTACACACAGCAAAATACAGTATCTGACAAAGGACTTTTTCAGAAAATATGAAGAACTTTTATAATTCAATAATAAAAGAAACATTATTATTAAAACAGGCAAAAGCTTTAGACATGTTACAAAGAAAAACTTATGATTGGGCAAGTTAACACAGGAAAAAGTGCTCAGCATCATTGTCATAAGGGAAATGCAAATTAAAACCATAGTAAAATTCTATTTAACACTCACTTGAACAGCTAAAATTAGAAAGACAATACCAAGTGCTGACAAAGACTGGCACAACTGAAACTCTTATACTTAACTGGTGGAATTATAAAATAGTATAACCACTTTGCAGAACTTTTTGGCAGTTTCATAAAAGTTAAACATATACATCCTCTTTAATCCAGAAATACTACCTAGAGGTATTAACACAAAATGACCCATAAGCATGAAAAGATGTTCCACCTCCTTGGGCATTAGGTAAATTAAAATTAAAACAACCAGGAGGCACCCATTCACTTTACATCTTTCAGAATGGTGAGGATTAAAAGTTGGTAATGAGGAGGTGGAGCAGTAGGAATTCTTATGCATATGTTGAGGAGTATAAGTTGATCTGGTCACTTTGGAGAACATGTGGTGAAGCTGAAAACAGGCAGGAGAACTCTAGCAGAGCTCTAGGAAGCACGCGGATCGTAATGTACACCGTACCATAGTTTGCAACTTAATAAAAAAGCATCTTAAATGTTCATGCACAGAAAAATGGATGAATAAATTGTGGTTCATTCACAAAAATGTCAATACAAAGGTAAAATGAGTGAACTAGAAGCTACATGGAGAAGTCTCAAGGGAGGGAAAGACAAGGTGAAAAATAATACAGATAGTCTGAGGCCATTCACATAAAATTTGATACATTTAAAAACAGTGTACTTATAGATATATGTATTTGCAATAAAAATACAAAGTTATGCAGAGGAATGGTGAACACCAATGATTGTTGCTAATGTTGGGTTGGCCAAAAAGTCCATGTAGTTTTTTTCCATAAAATAAAACACACGTTTTTCTTTTCTTTTCTTTTTTTTTTTTTTTTAAGATTTTATTTATTTATTTTCAAAGAGAGGGGAAGGGAAGGAGAAAGAGAGGGAGAGAAACATTAATGTTTGGTTGCTTCTCGCTTGGTCCCCACTGAGACCTGGCCCGCAACCCAGGCACGTGCCCTGACTGGGAATCAAACCGGCAACCCTTTGATTCACAGCCCGTGCTCAAGCCACTGAGCTACACCAGCCAGGCAAAACACACATTTTTCATTTTCACCAATAACTTTAATGATTTGGATGATTTGAGTATGTTGGCTATCTTCCTCGTGGTATCACATTGCTTGTTCTCAGTTAATGTCTTGATTTGATCACTATCAACTTTAGCTGGTCTACCTGACCATGGAGCATTGTCCAGTGAGAAGTCTCCAGCATGAAACTCACAAACCACTTTTGACATGTTCAATCAGTCACAGCACCTTCTCCATATACCGTGCTGATCTTTTTTTGTATTTCAATTGCATTTTTACCTTTCTTGAAATAATAAAGCATAATATGCTGAAAATGTTGTGTATTTTTCAGCCTCCCATATTAAAGTGACTATACAGAAATTCACCAATTTTTATGTTTTTTTTAAAATGCATGCTGCTAGGACAGCTCTTACAATACAACCTAACAAAATTGTATTGAATAAAATTAAAGACAACTAAGTGCTACTAGAGCCACCTTATGGGAAAAAACTAGACAAACTTTTTGACCAACTCACTATCATTTCTAAAAGAAAATACTAAAAATTATGACAAATAGGCAGGTATTGAGATATAATAAACCTTGGTGGATACATGGATATTTGTTTTAAAATAGATTACAACCAATACAAAAAAATAAACAAAAATAAAAGAAAACAACAGCCAGCAGGTGAGGTAGTGGAGACAGGGAATGGGAGCTAGCTAGCTCTTTTGAGATTTGTTCCTTCGGACTTCTGTCACCCTTAGCTTCGGGGACTCCAGGCCTCTGTGACACACATTGCTCCAGCCTCCTTCTTTTTACCTCTAGGATCTTTCTCTGTCAGCCACTCACATTTGGTTGGTAGGATTGATTGCCGTAGATGACATTAATTTGGGTTCTACCTTTGTTATTGACTCTGTGTACCTCTGGGCAAAGTAACTTCCCTTACTCTCTATTAAATGGTAACGATAAGGTCTCTTTCAGTAATTAACATAGCAAATATATATTGAGTGCCTACTGTGTGCCAAGCAACTATGCTAAGTTCTGAGATACTACACTGGTGAAGACACATGCTTTAGAAGTGATTCTCAACTCTGAGTTGTAGAGTTGCCTATAAAGCCCTTAAAAAATTTAATAATAATTGGGACTTAATCATGGGGAGCACTGATTAGGTCCAGGGTTAATACATGAGACAGGAGTGCCGTTTTCTTTTTCACAAATGATTCTAGTATTCAGGAGTGGTTGGGAATCTTTACCCTGTTGCCCATGTTTTATGGGAGCAGGAATTGTGTTTTTCCTTTTTCCACCATACCTTAGACTTTAGAGCCTGGCCTGTAGTGCTTAATAAATGTTTGTTGAATGAATAAATGAAAAAAAAAAGACATTGTCACTGTCCTCTAAAGACTAGTCTCTGGTTTCTCAGGGCAGGCAGACAACATGTTATAATGAGTACTGAGTGAAATAAAAATACTAAATGATAAAAATAAAGTGTGTCATAGTATTGACTGCACTGCTTGGTGTATAGTGGCTACATAGTCAGTGTTAGTTGAATCTATATAATAATTCCTAAGTTCACATCTCTAACTTTAATAATTGACTTCTGGTCTTGAGATGAAAATAAAATTAATTAATATAATTTGTATATTCACAATTTCAGTTGTTTACAGAATGCTAATTGATGTCCCACTATCACCCCAGATTTTGCATTTCTAAACCTGAAAACTTCTCTTGCCTTTCCTCTCCCTGTTCAGTCTAACTCTTTTCCAGCTAATTTTTGTCACTGACCCCATCTTTCTTCCATTTGCCCAAGGTAGGACCTTTGCAGTCATTTTTGAGGTTTCTTTTTTTCTGTACAGTCTTTTGAAGTACTCTTATTTCTTCTGAGCCATGTTTGGTGCCCATAGCCTGATGCTGAATCTCTTAAGGTCTCCATGAGACAGTGCACTGTGGTGGTTAAGAGCACAGACTAGTGTCAGAGTCGGGGAGTTTGATTCCAGCTCTGTCACTTGTTGGCTCAGTGATCTTAGGTGAGTTCATCTGGAAACAACCAAAGAGTTGTGAGAATGAAGTGGTCTTAGGGTGACCAGAGGCTAGCATATAAATGCACTGTAACTGTTAGCTGTCAATGCTCGGTATTTTGTCTCTTCAGTTGAATTGTAGCACCATAAAGACAAATAGGCTGTGTGTTTCTTTGGTATGCCCTCTTTAATACCAATCACAGTAGAAGGCATATAGGAGGCTCAAAAATATTTGTCAAATTTGAGAATATAGTAGTTATTTTGCTTTATTTTAATAATAAAGCATCCATTTTTTTTAAAGCCTGGGAAATGATTTTAGGACTCCTTTAAAATATAATCCTTGTGCTTACAAAACAAAATTAACATAAACATAAAATTATAGTGAAGCAAATGAATGTATTCCTAATGAAATAGTCCATAGTTAGAACTGTTTATATTGACAATTGAAAAATCTTGTAATAGGAGTGACTTTTGAGGGTGGATGTGCTGGGTCAGTGTTTCCCCAACCTGGTTAGTTAGGCATAACAGCCGCCCAGAGTGCCCGTAGTGATACAGATTTCCCTAACCAGACTTCTTGAACCAGAATCTCCAAAAGCGAGGCTTGAGAATTTTTCTTCTTTCTTTTTTTCCTTCATTTGTAAACTCTGGGTGAGTTTTATGAGAGACAATTTTAAATAATGCTAGTCTAGATAATGTACTTTCTTTTGAGGGTTTCAACTGGATTTCTGTGGGCATGATACTTTAATACAGCTATTCATATTTCTTTGCCTTATTTCTAAAACAATTTAGGCCTGAGGACTTGCGTCGTGAGTTTGGTCGGTATGGCCCTATAGTAGACGTTTACATTCCACTTGACTTCTACACCCGCCGCCCAAGAGGATTTGCTTATGTTCAATATCCTTTATTTTACTGTGTGCATGTGAATATACTGCATACATGTGCATATTACATGTATGTTTTCAGGAGCATGTGGTACGATATTAATATTGCCTAATTAAATGTGTTTATTTCTTTATCTCAGAAAATCTAAAGCAGTCCACAGTAGCTGGCAAGCGCCCCCCAGTTTGAACCAACCTGTTAGCTAGAATCCAAGCATAAACCGAGCAGGCGAGACAAAAGGCACCTAAAGTTCAAGCGTCAAGGAGTAAAGAGGGAGGGTGGACACAGATATAAAGACCTGGAAGAGGGGAAGTCTTTATCAAGGAAAAGACAAAGCCAACACCAGGTTGAGACTTCGGCTTTCCTACATTTACTCAGAGTTCCAGAGTCAAAGCCAAGTCTGATTTTGTTGGTTCTTCGTCTCTTATAAAGTCCATCTTGCACGCCTTAAAGAGTAAAAGTCAAGGTTCAAGATCAAGTGACATTGAGGTAATTGCCAAAGTCTCATTTTGTATTGCATTTCTTGAGCTTTTTCTGTTTTCAGTTTTTAAAAAATTTAAACCAGTGAATAATCTCCTGAAATATAGCTATTCAGTTTATATAGCTTATTTCCATTTTAGTTAGGTTTAGTATATAATTTATATAGATAAGGGAGTTTAGTGGGTTTTTATAGACCAATATATGTAATTGATGTTTACAGATTGCTTTTATGTTTCTTCTGTAATTATACCCCAAGTAATAAAAGCATGAAGGTATTTTAAAGCAGTAGATTCAAAGGTAAATATGATCATTTTAAAAGACTGAATCAGTTTTGAAAATATATTTTAGCTCAGTTATGTGTGTGCAGTTTTGTTTATAAGTAATTGCTCTGAAATGTCAAAATTAAAAAGATTTTTATTGAAAGTAATTTTAGCTTCAGAATACAGTCTTCAGCATGCTGATTTTTTTCCATGAAAAACCTGGTGAATTTTTTGCCTGAAAGAAGGGAGTGAGTTCTAGTCAATGTTGGACTTTTTTTTTCCTTCTTATAACATGTTTGAAATTATACATACATACTGCAGCTGCACTAATGTATACATTAAGAGTATAGTTGCATGTTTGTTTATTTTTAGATTCACTTTTAAATCATAATGAGCATTTGTTTTCATAATGAAAGTGAATTTTTCCTGATTATTATTATATTGGAGATGTGAGCTTAATAATAACTTGAACTTGTTTTTTCTATTAATTTCATATCATATAAATAATTCTTTTAAAATAACATTTTTACTTGCTATGTGATATTCAAAGTGTCCTTAACAGCTAGTCATATTTGAAGATGTTCGTGATGCTGAAGATGCTCTTTATAACCTCAATAGAAAGTGGGTATGTGGCCGTCAAATTGAAATACAGTTTGCACAAGGTGATCGCAAAAGTAAGTGTGACTAAACATTGTATCTTGTTTATTCAGCAAAATGAGTTTCAGCAATAACAGATTTTTTTTGTTTTAAAATTCTTTCAGAAAATAATATTATTTGAGTGGCTGTGATGGACATTTTCAGGTAATGAATTATAAATCATCTACTTCATATTCTAGCACCAGGCCAAATGAAATCAAAAGAACGTCACCCGTGTTCTCCAAGTGACCATAGGAGGTCCAGAAGCCCCAGCCAACGGAGAACCCGAAGTAGAAGTTCTTCATGGGGAAGAAATAGAAGACGGTCTGATAGCCTTAAAGAGTGAGTGCAAAACACAAGAGGGTAGAAAACTTAATTTTCTACTTTTCCTGGAAAACATTTTTAAGGGTTTTGAAAAACAGGCTACCAGAATCATTTTGTTAAATACTCATAAAGAATCATCTTTCATAGAAAGATTGACTTGGGTTTATTAAATACCTTCTAGTGTTTTTACGTCATGACAGATTGAACCTTTTTAATGGGAAGATAATATATACTAAAAAAAATTAAAAAGTGTATACTTGACAAATAAAAGCGAGAGATTTTAAATAAATAAAAATTTCCTAAATGAATCCAACAATTAAGAATGTGAGTTCCAGTGTCTGAAAAAAGAAGAATCAATTTTCAAGAATCAATTCCAAGTATGATAGTCTTGCATGAAGAAGACATAAAAATATTTAATTTTTCAGAAAAAGATATTTTCAAGTTACCTATTTTGCTAGCCAGGAATTTGTTTCTGTTAGAATAGTAAATCACAGTGGAAATTAATTGTGATTTAAGCGTAAATTTACTGATAAATTTACTGGGTAAAGTTACTAAAATAATAACAAGTTATGTTAGCATGCATAAGTTCTTAAACATTTGTACTTTTTGTCTTAAGTTTTAATGCTGAAATGTTTTCATAGAGAACTTCATGGAGAATTTTAAGGTGAATTCTATTCTTAAAGAATGATCAGCACTTAGACTACTGTCTTTCTGTGAGTAATAACAGTTAGCTCTTCTGGACTCTGTATAGTACACCTAAGCTGTACAGGCCCGCATAGCTTCCAATCAAAGCTGATCACCAGGGCCACTCACTTTCGCTCCAGTCCTTCCGTTCCTCAACTCTTAAGAGCCAAGACAAGAAAAAGCTCAAAAGAAGATGCATGTATTAGAGCTGGAGTCCCTAGTTCTGAGAAGAAGACTGAAGTGGCCTGTTGCCAATGCCTCCAGCTCAGTGGAAGGGAAAAATAGGAAGAGAGAACCACATCCACGTTCTGTGACTTTTTAAAATGCGAGAATCCTAATTACTAGAAAATGTGGCCTGGCTAGTCAGAGCCCTGCAAGTCACATTGAATTTCTTACATATCAGATCAGTGCCTCTCCTTGGGTATGAACCAGCTTTGACTTTGGCTTGTCTTTGGGAGGCATGAAGGTGGGAGGAAGCATTAAGCTTCTTTTCAAAGCCAGGAGAATCCAGGTCAGGATTGACCGGTTCTGAGATTGGTGAAGGAATATTTAGAAACAGTTATACTCTGGAGGTTTATGTAAGAATATACATAAGAATATAAACCTTGCATCTAGGAGAATCATCCAGCTTGTCCCATGGCTAAGGGATTTTCCCACTGATTAAGATTTAGACTCTGATATATAGTTTCCATACTCAAATACAAAGTTATATTTATAGGGCTTAAAATATGATGAGAGCAAATTAAGGTTTAAAAAAATTTTACGTGCCTTGTGTATAGGCAAACCACACCAATACCATTGGTATTGCTTCTGGCTTCACAGAGGACATGAATAGTGTAAGGGACTGGTGTTCAATAGTTCATTCACATTGCTATGAATTTTATATTTCTCTATATACTATTTACATACTATACATGTGTAGACTGTATGTGTTACTATAAATAGCATAAACTGTATATGTATAGTTTACCATAAGCTTAGAATGATGTGGATAGTACATAAAAATAACAGTTTTATATATCAAAGATCAAAGTAGATATAATATTGTGCCTAAAGCAGCACCGTCTTAACTTTGTTCTTAACCACTTTGTTCTAGATCGTTGATTTGAGTCCCGGTTTCCTTCCCTTCACTATTGGTTCCTTGTATATTTTTCTTTATTTCACTTTGTATTGCATACACTTCCTTTATTTTGCAGTCATCCTCAATCATTTCTGTGAACATCCTGATTACCAGTGTTTTGAACTCTGCATATGATAGGCTGGCTGTCTCTTTGTCATTTAGTTCTTTTTCTAGAGTTTTGATCTGTTCTTTCATTTTGGGCCATATTTCTTTATCTTGGCACACCTATTATGTTGTAAGGGGTGGAGCCTTAGGTATTCGCCAGGGCAGGACAACCCAGGTCGCTTCGTTGTGGCACTGTCTGTGGGGGAGGGTCAGAGTGAACAATGCTGCTTGTTCAGCTGGCGCCCCACTTTTAAGAGACTGGCAGTTTCTCCTGCCAACACAGCCCCCACAGGTTTTTATAGCCAGAGGTTCCGAGGCTTTATTTTCCTGCACTGGAACCTTGGGTTGCTTGGTCTGTCTCGCTCCCCAGTTGTTCTTCCTGGTTTATCAGCATGTGAATGTGGGACTGCCCCGTCCACCTCGTCACTCATCCTCTCTGCTCCTGCTGCCACTCCGCCCCTCCTACCGGTCTGGATGAATGTTTCTTTTTTAACTCCTTGGTCGTCAGACTTCCATACAATTTGATTTCCTGGCAGTTCAGGTTGTTTTTTGTTTTTAAATTGGTTGTTTCTTTTGGTTGTGCGAGGAGGCAAAGCCTATCTACCTATGCCTCCATTTTGCCCATTCTGTTGTTTTTTTTTAATATCCATCATCAGCTGGCATTGTTAATGTTGCCCCTTTGAAGATAATAATGTATTTTTCTCCAGCAGATTTCAAATTTCTTTCTTTGACTTTGCTTTTCAGCAGTTTCATTGTGATATATGCTTTGCGTAGTTTTCTTTGTACTTATTTAATCTGGGGTTTACTGAGATTTTTGAAATTGTGAGTTGATGCTTTTCATTAGGTTTGGAAAATTCTAGGACATTTATCTCTTCAAATACTGCTTCTGCCTTATTCAGCTTTTCCTTTTGGCCACGTGACTATGTTCTAAATATCTCTTATGCTCTGTTCTGGATTTCTTAAAATTCTTTTTCTCTTACTGTGTTTCAGTATAGCATTTTTCTAATAACTTTTTCAGTTTAGTTCACTATTTCTTCTGTGTATATAGATGCTGTTAAATCCATTTAAGTGACTTTTAATTTCTGATGTATATTTTTAGTTACAAAATGTCCATTTGTTTCTTTTTATAGATTCTAAAATTATTTTGAAATTCTCCATCTTTTTCATGTTTTGTCTATTTCTTTTATTTTTTAAAACATATTAGTAACTTTTAAAATTCCTGTCTAATAACACTAATATCCACATTATTTTTGGTCTAGTTGTTTTTAGTCATGTTAATCTATCTTTCATATCCCTCATAATTTTTTTATTGGATGTAGAACATTGTTGATGAAAAATTGTAGAAGCTTTCAGTGCTACAGTCCTTCAAAGAAAGTTATTTTCTTCTAGCAAGCAGAGTATTGGCAGATCACCTTGACCCTTTCAAAGCTTTGTTTGAAGCATTGTTAAGGCTGATCTAGTTTAGCATTACAGTTTATTCTTAGGGCATGGCCCTTACCTGTAGGGTATAGCCCCTCCAGGTTCTTAATTGGAAGCCTGGGTTGTTACTTAAGTCTCTTGACCTTTTGGGGACTTGAACTCCAGCCTCTGTCCCCAGCACTATGTGTATGATAAAATTTCAGCTCAGTTACTGAATCTTTGAGCTGCTGTTTTTTGCTTGCTTCTTGGGATTTTCATCCTGTGTATGCACAGCTTAGAAGATGGCCAGTGACTTGAGAATTTATAGGCAGATTTTAGGTTTCTTTTCTTTGTTTGTTTGTTTGCAGTTCTCTCATCTCTGGGATTTTGCCTCTCAAGTCTCAGCCACTTTGGCACCCTTCAGTTCTAACTTCTGTCTCCTCAGGTTGTTTATTAGACATTTTCTGGTTGGGCTCAGTTCTCTCGTGGTGGCATTAGGAAAATAGTATGAATGAAAGAGCTACGGCTTATAACCACTCAAGCTCCGCTTCTGTTGGTTATTCTGCAGTGCCTTCAAACAGTTTTTTTATGAATATTGTCTGGCTTTTTCATATAGCTGTTTTCTATGGGAAGATTAGTTTGAGAACAGCTGATACAAGCTGCTTTTATCATGGCAGAATTCAGATCAGATGTCCTACATCTAGGTATTGATTGTTATCAGCATTACTTGATAAACTTTACCTAATTATTTTCTTTTTCTCTCTCTTAATATTTTTTCTTTTTTCTTTATTTTAACTACTTTATTGTTGTTCAATTATAGTTGTCTGCATCTTCTCCGTTCTTCTCCCCCAACCCCCTCCAAACCCACCTCCCTTCCCTGCCTCCATCCTCCCCCTTGGTTCTGTCCATGTGTCCTCTATAGTGGTTCCTGAAAACCCTTCTCCCCATAGTCCCCCCCCCCCGGCTATTGTTAGATTGTTCTTAATTTTAATGTCTCTGGTTATGTTTTTCTTGCTTTTTTCTTTTGTTGATTATCTTTTACATTTTTTCCTTCAGATTTTCAAACCTCTTAGGAGTTATGTAACCCAGACTAAATATGTAAGGCATTTTCCAGAACTGATCCATGTCATAAGATATATCTAGTAAAGTAAAAATCTTTTGGTTATATATTCTACTATAATAAACATTACAAACTTTTAATATTTAAACCAAAGCTTGCATAATAAAATAAGAATTATCCCTTTTAACTTGTCCAATAAAAACATAACTAATATTATATAAAGTATATAATTTCCTAAAAGTATTTTTTTCTAATCTATTAACTGTTTTTGTATGAAATGTATACTCTAACATTGTGGATGCTTGCAGGTCTCGACACCGGCGATTTTCTTACAGCCAGTCTAAATCTCGCTCCAAATCACTACCAAGGCGGTCTACCTCAGCAAGGCAGTCAAGAACTCCAAGGAGGAATTCTGGTTCTAGAGGACGGTCAAGGTCCAAGTCCTTAGAAAAAAGGTCCAAGTCAATGGGAAAATCACAATCAAGTTCACCTCAAAAGCAGACTAGCTCAGGAACAAAATCAAGATCACATGGAAGACATTCTGACTCCATAGCAAGATCCCCATGTAAATCTCCTAAAGGGTATACCAATTCTGAAACTAAAGCACAAACAGCAAAACACTCTCATTTTCGATCACATTCCAGATCTCGGAGTTATCGACATAAAAACAGTTGGTGAACAAGAGAAGAGCGCTAGGTAGTCTTTAATATAAGTTATTAAACCTGTCATTATGTCAAATAAAAATTCTCAAAGCTTACAGAAGATGTGAGTTGATATTAGTTACTTTGGGCATGTGCAAGAATAAAATCTCTCTAGCTTTGGGTTAATAAAGATTTGGTCTAAAATTTTTGTTTTTCAATCCTCACCTGAGGATATGTTTATTGATTCTAGAGAGAGAGGGAGGAGGGGGTGGAGAGAGAGAGAGAAACATCAATGTCCGAGAGAAACATTGATAAGTTGCCTCCCATACACGCCCTGACCAGGGATCGAACCCATAACTTAGGTATGTGTCCCAATATGGGATCGAACCTGCAACCTTTTGGTGTATGGGATGATGCTCTAACCAACTGAGCGACCTGGCCAGGGCCAAGATTTGGTCTCAGTTTAAGGAACCACACTACAAATTATGTGTCTGATGTCACCATTTTATGGATCATTTTTTGTTTACATTGTGGCAGAAGGGTACTTTTCAAAAGAAATGGGTAAAATTGAACTAATTTAGAAAATTCTTGGATATTAAGTACAGTAGTTTCCCCTTTATCAATGGGGATATGTTCAAAACCTCTTTGGTTCGATGCCTGAAACCAGAGATTGAACCAAACTCTATATATACTATGTTTTTTCCTATACATACATACCTGTGACAATGATAAATTTATAAATTAGGCACTGTGAGAAGTAACAACTAATAATGAAATAGAACACTTATAATAATATACTTTAATAAAAGTTACATGAGTGTGGTCTCTCAAAATACTGCGCTGCCCTCACGCTTCGTGATGGTGTGAGATGGTCACAGTGCCGACACGATGAGGTGGAGTGAGGCCATCAGAATGGTGTGCAACTTAAAAGCTGTAAATTGTTTATTTCCAGACTTTTCTATTTAATATTTTTGGACCATAGTTCATCATGCATAACTGAGACCATGGAAAGCGAAACCATGGATAAGGGGGGGACTACTGTTTTCGTAATATCAATAATACATTTTACAAAATATTTTTTACTTTAAAGCACTTTCATGTAAAAAGTGGTTATGACTGTACAATTGTATAAGGCAAACTATTTGACACCTATGTCTCTTTTGTTTCTTGTGTTTAAACTTGGGTCAGTTCCTGGTGGGTATTAGTTCATATTATAAAATTCTGACATTCCTAAAAAGTTGAATTTATATAGAGATTAAGCATTCAAGAGATAGATTCTCTCCTGAGCTGAAAAAAAAGGTTTTATTTTTATGAGATGGAAAAGTGTAGGTAAGTTGACATTAAATTGAATCCTGTACTATGTTTGTGCACTTCAGAAATAGCAAAATGTTCTAAAACACCGAATTTTGAATGGTTTGAGACTAAAAATTGTATGCAACACTCATAGTCCAAAAATATTCATATTAAGCCTTATATATTTAAAGAGTGGTACATTTTGTATAAAAATCATATTTTATACCATTATTTCTACATACCTACTTTTCATCTACTGCTTAATTTTTTTCTTTTTAAAGCTCTAGGTGAAGACTTTAAATTGTACAGAATACATCTTACTACTTTTGAAAGTGTTTAGTACCTTGTATTAAGAAACTCAAGACTGCAGCCTCAAAAAACACCTTTGCAGTATTCGGATTTACATTACACTGCCCTTCAATTTTTAAACCAAATAACTTTACTGCTATTAATTGCTTTTGTAGTTGTTAAGACTGAGAATTTCTTTAAAATGTGTTTGTAGTTTACGTTTTTCAGAGGGTTTTGGTAGTATTTGTGATAATCATGATTACTATAGGGGATATATTTATAGAGTTCTACTTGTGTACCTTGTTGAATTATATTAAAGAGTTTCCCGCCCATACAGTTAACGTTTGTGTCTAGAGTGCTTAAGAAAAACAACACCCGTCTTACAGTTTTCACATAGAGGAACCAGCATTGCTTGTATTTGTTTTGAATACAAATTTCATTTTTCTTTGCATTTTAAATCCTATGTGTAAGAAACAACTTTATAACATAATTTATATACTTGTAATATTTGGGCAAGTACCATAAATTCATGTATACTGTACTTCCTGAATAGAATTTCTCTATTAATCATAGCAGAAGTTATTTAAAAACTACAACTCTTTGAAGTGTTCAGCTGTAATAAAATTTAGTTATAAAATTATATGGCACTATTGAAAATTTAAAAGATAATGGAAGAAAGAGCAAGACAATAGTAAATTTGTATATTTTCTAAATAAATGTTTGGGTTTACACACACATATATGCATTCATTCCAAATATTATGATTTGATTAATGTGTTTACTGTGCATATAGTTATTATTTTAGGAATAAGTTAATAAGACAATGTTTCTGAACATGATTAATCATTTGACTTACCTTTGATTTGGTTTTCCATTGTAATCCCTGGGGCCTGGGGGTCCAACCTGTGGCCCATGGGTAAATTCTGCTCAGAATGGCTGTGAATTAGGCCCAACACAAAATCGTAAATTTACTTAAAACATTATGAGAGTTTTTTGTAACTGTGTTGCAATGTATTTAAGGTGTGGCCTGAGGCAGCTCTTCTTTCAGTGTGGCCCAGAGATGCCAAATGGTTGGACACCCCCCGAGCCTAAGCTATTCAGGAAGATACTATTTTGTTTGATGGAAAACCTGGAATGATAATTCAGACTTTTTTGAGCATATAACTGTGTGCTTGGCACTGCTCTGTAAGTTTTATATTGTTCACTCATCATCACAACAGCTTTATGAGATCAATTCCACTGCAGATGTGGAAAATGGGGTGCAGAGAGGTTATATGACAAGCACAAGGTCAACAGCTGTTAGACTTTGGAGCTGGGGCGTGGGGCCAGCGCACAGGGTGGATGGGCTCCAGATTGCTTCTCCGATGGCTGCGCCGTGTCTCTGGAATAGAATAGTTCTTGACAGATACATGCTAAACTAAAATAATGTTTAGAGGGAAAAGAGTACAATTAGGAAAAGAAGTGATTATAGGCTTCAGTGAAAATAGGTTCTGTGACTGAGTGGTGGAAATTGGCAATTTTACTGGTACCCAGGAGAATTGTCTTCTGGGTTCACTTTTGTTACAGAATTATTTCTTGGACCATTTAAGAGAGGATACTTAGGGCGAAATTGTTAATAAATACAGCAAATGCTTTACACATCTAATCATTTCCTTTAAAGTTAATGTTTACTGAATCAGACACTTCCCAACTTTACCTTAGGGCACTACCTCCATTATTCATAATCCTAGAGGACAAATTAATGAGAAAGATGGCCACTCCACTGGCTTTTCCTTCTCCCCGTGAACAGTAAACAGTTTCTGTACAGCAGCTGGTATTGCGCAGCTGCAAACAGATAATGGGGGAATATGCCAAATTTTTTAATTGGAGCCTAGGATTTAATCTTGTGCCACCGGGCTAGTTTATTTTTAAATGTAAATTTTTAACTGATTTCAGGACTTTAGATATTATTTGTAGTGTCTACTTGAGATACAACTGTTCTAAGACATACTGTTGTATTACAGATTAGTAAGAATTTCTGCCTTTTAATCCCATTGCAAGAGGCTGAATTAGTCAAAGTTTAATGGAAGAGGTATTTAGAAATATATTTATAATTCTAAACTAAATTAAAATTGTGATTTCTTCGTTAAAAATTAGATTTATTTTCCAAACGGTGGGTACCTTGTATAGATAAAGATATGCTACTTAAGCAGCATGGTGTGGTGTAGAGGATCATAACCTGCCATCCTGGAACCTAAGCTTCAGGTCTAGGCTCTGGATTTTCAAACAAGTCTATAACTCCCAAGAGTTTAAGGACCAGTGGTTCAGTGAGATATGTAAGTTTTTAGAGTCAGAACTCATATATAAAAACATGTAAAACATTTTCAAGTTATTGAGGATCACGCATCTTAGCATCTAAATCACCCCCTTGATAAAAATAGGGTATTTAGGGTCATAGCATTAATGCTGGCATTGGCCTACCAGTTTGATTTAGGCCCTCTGGGAAATTTATATCTTGTTCACCTTTAAAAGGATGTTTACAAATTAAGTATAAGGATAATTTAGTCAAAAAGCTTTTTTAGAAATATAATAACTCTGATAAAGTGTTAGATATTCCAGGTTGATCCAACTTCTCTCAACACAGTACTTTGATGATAGTATTTTCCCTGAATTCTATTTTGTAGAAAGAGTTATATAATTAATCTTTCTTGAATTTATATTCTAGGGATATACCACAACTCAATTTATAAAAATAAGTAATTTGTGGAGGTAGAAAGGATGCTCAGTGGATTGGTGACCATTTTTTAAAAGTACTATTAGCTTTTAGTAGTATGTTAAATCACATACTATTAGCTTTGTGATTTTAGTATATTAACAATTCAAAACTTTATTCACCCTACATCTGTTAGTTTATAAGCTACAGTATAAACTAGTATATAAAAGAGATTACACATTAAAATCAGGTTCTTTCAGAATGCATTTAGAAAATTTAAAGGGTTGGTCTCTTCAGATGAGAGAATGCCTAGATAGTCTTAGAAATGGACTGATTGTATGTTCATTACTCTTTGATCTTTATGTATGTTACAGCTTGTGTAGGAGTGTTCCTCAAAAAAGTGTAATTGAAACAAGCAAAATTACTATAGTTTTGGAGTGTAATTCTGTGAAGTAAATGCCTAAGTACTAATACTTCTTAGAAATAGCTTCATAGAAGTAGGTTGAGGAAAACCAGAATTCTTTGCTTCAAACATCTGATTTCTAAAGAAAAGAAGTACATTCCAGTTTTCTTAGCTTATAATAATAGGATTTACAATGCTGTAAATTGATTTTAATTTCAACAAAAATCAGTATAAAATAGTCCTCCAAATCTAAATGATAGGTTGTTTCTTTTAATAGTAAGAAAACTTTTTTGTGGGGGTTGCCTATTAAGAACCATTCCAATTACATCTGTGAGGCCGTCTGCTTTGTGGTAACACTTCACACCTTGAGAAAAAGTACTCTGTTGATATTTTCAAAATTGACTTAAGCTATGTATATATGGTCAGACTTTTTGTGAGTAATCATATTTTAAAAAAAGGAATGTTTATGTTAACTGAAATATTTATATAATTTCATAAGAACCTTGGGGAAAAGCATTAACATTAATCACTGTCAATACTTAAAATTTTGAACATAAAAAGTTAAATGTAGCTTAATTAGAAATATTAATGTTTTAGTTTTATAGGATATTCATTACAGTTTTTAACATAGTCTAATTATTTTTGCATTTTATACTGTATAAATCCCTACTCTTACCATGTAATCTACTAAATGGGTTCTTTAAAAAAAATCACTTAAAAACATGATGGATGAAAAATTTATACCGAGCTTTGAGCTGCCTGTCAGTAGTCAAATGTAACATACTTTGAGAGGTTTTGGTGACCATACTTAGTCCACCCTTAATCTATTTTGACAAAGGTTGTAGTTTTGTATGTCTATAATGGAAAGTGGAACTACATCACTTAAAGAATAATTTAAATACTTTAGCTTTGCATTAGCTCCACTGGTATTAATTCAGCATTAAAGGATTTGAAGAGTAGGAACCAACCAAGTGTTAAGGACCGCACACTGCTTGCTTTCCTATTGTCTTGTCACTTCAGTGCTAACCAGCCCCTCAGCAACGCCCATTCATCTCTTGGGAATCCCACACACACGTTCCTTTCACTTCTCGAAGTTCTAGTTATTCTACCTTAGGTAATTTAACTTTCCTCTTAAACCATGGGCAGTTATTATAAATCCCCTGTAGAATCTTTATAGTCTCTACATACTTCTTTTATCCTCCCCTAATTAAAGCTTCTTCAAGCATTAATATTTATGTTAACATTAAATGTCCACTGTCATGTTTCCCAAATAAGCCAAATACATTAAGCTTAAATACATTATCCTTTCTCAAAAATTTCATTTCTTATTTACAATGGCTTTGGTATAGAAATGTCAAAACTAACCAGCTTGCTTACTTGAAAGTGCAAAGAAAAAACATTCAAGAAATTTAAAATTTACCTCAGAAGATTAACCTATTTGTGCTATATGCTACATGTAAGTTTATAGAATTATTGGCACTCATGGATAATGTTGCAGTGAACTAGCAAAGCAGTCTAATTTCCCCCAATTCTATTGTTGTAAGAGTCTTTAGTAACAAAAATAATTTTACAGTGAACACTTACATACCCACTACCTCGTTTCTACAAATAGTAAATTATACTTTATCACACACATATATACCACCCATCAATTTCTTCCCCAGTTATTTTGAATTTAACATAGTAAAACTTTGAAAACTGGAATGTTCATAATGGGGCATTCCAGTTAGCTGAAGAATGATCAGGAAACCTTGGCTGAGTGTCTTCCACAAAAAATTTTATCTTCTTGATTTTGAAATTCAGAATCTGGTCTCAAGCATCAGATACAGGAACTTAATAGGTGGCTAAGGAGACTGGACTAAATGCGGTGACTGGGACCCTTGGAAAGCTGATGTAAAAGGGCAATCCAACCTTTGATACCCTTTTTTAAAATTTGAGCCCTGGCCAGGTGCCTCAGTTGGTTACAGCATCATCCTGATGTGCCAAGGTTGTGGTTTCCAACAAATGCATAAATGAGTGGTACAACAAATTGATGTTCCTCTATCTAAAGAAAAACATCCGCCCCATTCCTTCAGAGAATCCTACCTAAAACTTTGAAGAAAGTTTCAAAGATTAATTTTTTTTGTTTAAACTAGTGTTCTGTAAAATGTACTTTCAAGTTTCCTTTCCATTTAAAAACTAGTCTGTGAATTACATGATTTGTGCTGGCACAATTTTGCCTCAGACATACTCTTTCCCATTGTATTTGGGAGTCTGTAAAAGATTTGTAGATTCAGGGGAATAAGGACTGAAATACAAAAAACAACTTGGAGAAATTAGCTCAGGAATCTGAAGCTCAGCAAGGCAGGCCTGTGACTTTAAAATGCATTTAGTTCAGCAATGTCCTTCAAAAATTTAAATACGTAGAAGATAATGCTTTTCAAACCCAACTATAAGAACGATTTCTTCAACCTGAAGCAGCTATCAGTGGCATAGAGGGTGCAGGAGTTGGAGGGCCTTCCACCCTCGATGATATTGTATTCAGCAATATGGGAGGGTCATTAGAAGGGAGATGTACAAAATAAATTATAAATGATCAGTTTTACCCACTTTCAAATCTTGGACTAAGAAAAGGGAAGGAAGCTTTATTCCTCCTTTTCACCAGCTACCAGAATTCAGAACTTACTAGAGCTGTCCACAAACAGGCTTTTTACAGGTAGGTAGAGAACCCCCACCACTTAACAGTTTCAAAGGAAATGCTTTCTAATTCAACTAATTTACTATGATGTTGAGCGTCCATAGGAGGCAGAAAGAATGGTTAAGTATACCAGTAAATATGCTAAGGCTTATGAGAGTAAAAATGAGAGGCTATAGGAAGACAAAATATTTCAGTTCCATTTTCATGTTCTAATCTGCTTCTGTGAACTAACAAAGCTATACCTCTAGGCCTGACCTATCCTCTACTTGCATTTCCAAGTGCGGATATCTTACATGTACCTCAAAGTTCAACATGTAAATCCAAAGTAACTTCTCTGTAATTCCAGTCCCCCTCCAGTTCTCTAATTGCTAGTTTTTGCTTCCTAGCTGCTCACTTCTTAATTCTATTTCCCAAACATCTCCCAAAGGCCATGCCTCTATGTTCCCCCTTATGCCCTTTAGGCTCTTTCCTCTAATTTTAGACTACCGAAATACCCTCAAGTGGTTGTCTTATCTCAAGCCCTTTCCAGGCTGTTTGTACAGCGTGGGGCAAAAGTAGGTTTACAGTTGTTCACATGCTCGAAACTGTAAACCTGCTTTTGCCCCTTCCTGTATTCGTGTTTTGTTTTTGAAGCAGGAGCCCCATTCCCTTGCTCATAAACCTTTGACGGCTCTACCGTATTTACAGGATTAAGTTGAAACTTTTCAGCATGGCATTCAAGGCCCTTCATGTTATTACCCCAACACCTTTCAATATGTTCCTCGCACTTCTCTGGAGCTACTAGATTGTCCACATCTTTTCACTTATTGTCTGCTCGGACTTTTTTCTGACAACTGTTTTCCTCTTATTTTCGAATACTGTTGAATATTTTAGGGCCCAGCTCAATGCACCGTCTATGGTGTCAGATTCCCAACTAGACTATCCTTAAATTAGTCACTAGCTTCCAGGAGGGAAAAATGACTTTAGTTTTTACCTCTTCAGGCATTCCATTGTGGATTAAAGGGGATACAGCCTGTACTTTAGTTATATTCGTTATTTCTTGCCCACCCGCCTGTTAACTTTTAGCTTAGTCAAGCCCCACATTTGTACAGCATAGTAGTTTTCCATTAAAATACTGTGATGAGGTGACTACATAGAACTATGCCTAAAAACAAACACTAGTCCTGATATTACTTGCCTAATACATTATCTTTATCAACCATCCTAAATTTTACATTTTAACTTACAAACCACCTTTTAAGTTTGAAAGAATGACTCCTGTCAACCTTGTGTAATTTGGTCCTCTATTACCTTTTCCCTTTATCTGCCTACAAGGAGGATGCTGATACTTAGCACCAAATTCATGCAGACAGGAGCAGCTTTTTCCATAGTATCACTTCATCAATGGCACAAATTTAATACACTTCATATTAAATTGTGTAGATTCTAAAAGCATATATGAAATACTAAGCATATATTGATTTGTTCTAGTGGAAGTGTCACTTCATATGACAATTTTTTCCATGCACATACTCCACTTAAATTTCACCTCTTTACAAGCCCCTTTTCAGGCCACTAAAATTAGGCTTGAAGCTGGTGACTGCAGACACGTTTACTTTATGCACCCACAAAACCAAACACAACTACAGGAATACCAGAAAAAGGTTTTACAAGAGACTCTGATGAAAAATGAAAGTGACCGAATGAGTTGTACTATGGTCTAAATGCTGAAACCTAACCTCGCAGTGATAGTATTAGGAAGTGAAGCTTTGGGGAAATAAGATGTGAGGGCAGACCCCTCATCAATGGGATTAGTGCCTGTGCAAAGTGAGCCCCCAAAAGCTCGCTCATGCTTCCGTCATGTGCGGACAGTGGAGACACCATCTAACTCTGATTGATGTGGCTCAGTGTGTGGGGTGGTGTCTTGCAAACCAAAGGGTTGCCAGTTAGATTCCTCATTGAGGCATATGCCTGGGTTGCAGGCCAGGATTCCGGTTGAAGGGGGTGTGAGAGGCAACCAATGTCCCTCCCTTCTCCCCTCTAAAGGTCTAAAAGTGAATGAATAAAATCTTTAAAACAAAAGACACCATCTATTAGGTGGGCCCTCACCAGACACCGAATCCACTGAGCTTCCAGTCTACAGAAATGTTTGTGTTACCCAGTCTCTAGTATTTTGTTACAGCAGCTCAAAGGGACTAAGGCTGCTGAGTAGGATTTTACTGTAACACCAAAACTACTTGTTCATACCTTTTCACTAGACATTATCTATAGTCTGATTCAACCAATTTTCTTCAAATTATTAAAACCTATTTATAATATCTTTCTTGTTATACCTTTAAAAATTTTAGCCCTTTTCAGTTGACACTTCCTTAGAAAGTCTTTTACAAGGCTGAAAACTCAACTTCAGACAAAAATGGTTTCTATTTGTTTCTTCTATAACTTAAAGCCACGTGTGTATATACACATACGTGTGTATATACACATAGATGTAATGAAGAAATACAGCTTTCTCTACATACATATAAGGACAAAGCATGTTATAGCCAGTGCCAATAATGGCTGGCTGAGTTACAGGAGTTTGTTGCATCTACAAGACAGCAAATCTGTTTGATTGTGGCAGCTATAACTCAAGTTACCATGCTCCTCGTACTATTCAGCAGTAATTCCAAGTAAGGTGCCCACGTCACTACCCACCTTCATAGAGCCGTTAAGTGTGTTCCTCCCCTACCATGTGAACCAAGTGGCACAGGAAGGTTAAGACCTAAGACTCTCCTGTTTACTTTTCTAGAAAGGATAGCAGCACCTTACAGAATCCTATATATACCCTCTTAACACATTGCGTACCGCATAGAAATCTCTAAGACATACGCCAGGGACCACACGTTTTTGGGCAAACTTGAAGACGAAGACTATTGGAATGACCAAAATACAATGTAACTGCAATGCTTTATGGGTTGGTGCAATTATATAGTTTTTCGTAGACTGACCCGCACGGTTTCCACCAATGAGATCACTTCATTTGATGTGGACAAGACAGTGTGTGGACATCTAAGCTCCATAACAGATGGTGCGCGAAACACGAGAAAACTCGTGAGTGGACCTTAAGTTAACACCCTTTCCCCTTTCATGTCTAAATACTGCCCATTCAATACAACTTTTCTATTTAAGGTAAACTTTAACTAAAGATTACATAGGGAAAATTGTTTCTTATTGGAATAGATCTTACAAATATACTACTGAGTAAATGAACAAAGTTTGAATTTTAAATACATAAGCTGCCATGTTTATCTTCAAACTAACTTTAGTATCCAAACCTCCACTTATTTTATCATCAGGTATGGTTGGTTCAACTACCACCATTCATTATCAATATAAACTCAGTAAACCAATGAAGTGTCATTTCTTTCACTGAAAATGGTCAAGTCAAATAGTACTTTCTGAAAAAGTTCATACATAAATATATTCTAAGTTATAAACTGATCAGGTTTACTTTTAACCACAACCATTTCTATTTGTAAGATGGGGAATTTCTCCCTTAAGAGGTACTAATGTGAAATTATTGGCCCCTCTAAATTCCAGAGGGAGAATGGACAATTAGTATAGTTAAAGACATTTAGCCAGTAAAATGAAAAAAATCCACCTCCTAGTCACACATTCAAACATGAAAAGCAGGCATACACAAAGAGTCCAGACTAGTTTAAAAGGGGGGAGGAGGGGGCCAAATTATTATTTAAAAATTTGATTACAACCGATTTTGTTGGCATTAACATTAGAGGTATTTTAAATTTGAATGTGGACAAACCAAAAATCACAGATCAAGTTTGGTAAACACGAGAATAGGAGTTTTCTAGTAATTACAGGTAAGAAGGCAGAAATCAATTTAGAGAAACATAGACAAACCTCATGTTTACAATGATTGTGCCACAGATTTAAAATTCAGTAGTGCATTAGTAAACTGTTCACATTTAGATCTTCACCTTAAGATTCGAGAGCTGTTTCTTGAAAAATCTCTTGGTACCTTGTGCAAATAAATTGGTCTTCCATGTGCCTTAGCACACACTTAAAATTTCTCCATTGTATATATACAAAACACCTACCATTTGGGCAGGGCAAAATACACTTTCATAACAAAACTATAAGTACCTCTCAAGTATGAACAATATACACATAATACATGGTATACAGTATTTACAAAATATAAAATATAATACAAGCTGTTTGTAATTTTTTAAACTCATCTTTTGCACTTGTACGCTGCAAGGGAAATTTCCATTTCTGTACCAGTTTTTTTTCAAGAATCCAGAAATTTTGGGAAAATTATGTTTTACATACATACTGAAATCCAAGACCTAAGTTTGAACTTTTAGGAGAGTTTTTAAGTGTACCGCCATCAATTCCCTATTTTGGTTGGAATTTTCAATAGTGCTTCCCATCCAGTGACTGGGCGGCTTTGGAAGAACGCTAGGAGAAGGTGGATCACTAAACTTTGCCCCAGCATAATTTTCCTTTTGGCTCACTTCAGTTAAAAATGCAGATTTCTTCAAATGCTTTTTTTTAATGTTCTCAGTATTCTTAAAAGACTTTTTTTCCTGCTTCTGAATTATATCAGATGAAACAGAATCCTGCCAAAAGTTATTTTCATTTCTTTTTGCAGAGGTGATCTTGGTTAGTGGTAAGTTGTATTTGCTTTTCTGTCTGTTTATCTTTGGTTGTTCACACAAGTGCATACCATGAACAAGCTGCCCGTGGGGAATGGTAATTTTCTCTGATTTTCCCATGTTTGGTATTAAAACCTACAAAGACAAGGAACATAAAAGTGAATATAGTCTCAATAAAAACCAGTCATTGACCTCACACTATATAGCTAATATATCTCTCATATGAATTTTTAAAAGTTACCCTGGACTTTAGTCCACTGTCTTGGTTAAAAACATAGAGGCTGGCTGCACTTATCACTAAAGTCCAAATATGCACATACCACCAAAAATATTACCACTGTTACCAGTATGCAATGTATAAGCCAGTTCTAAAATGTCAAAGTAAAAACCCAAAGTAACCCCTAGTCCATCTTTCTATAATTCTAAGGAAAAGTAATGCCAACTGGTTTCTGACAAAAGTCAGTGTTTTTACAATAGATATCGCCTAGAAACATTTTCTAATGCTTTCGATTTTAGTTGGTTGAGAATCTGGTGAAAAAGAAAAACTGTACTATTTACCTCTAAGGTACTTTATAAAAGTTATTTCAGAATAAAAATTTTATTAGCAGGAGCTAGATTTTAGGCGAAGAAGTTGTTTTGGTAATAGTAACTAGCTTCTAAAAAGTTTTCAGATATTTAGCCCTGGCTGGTGTAGCTCAGTGGATTGAGCGCGGGCTGGGAACCAAGCGGTCCCGGTTCAATTCCCAGTCAGGGCACATGCCTGGGTTGCAGGCCAGGTCCCCGTGAGGGCCATGTGAGAGGCAACCATACATTGCTGTTTCTCCCTTGCTTTCTCCCTCCCTTCTCCTCTCTCTAAAAAATAAATAAAAAAATAAATAAATAAAATCTTAAAAAAAAATTAAAAAAAAGTTTTCAGATATTTAAATACTAAACTAAAACCTCAAAGTACTAAAATACTTACCACTTCTATCATCTTTTCCAGTTACAACAAATCAGGGGGAAAAAAGTTTCCTGCCTGCCCCCTACTTTCTGATTTCACAACTGCTTCAAGAACATGGCTACACATTCTAATCATTTTCTTAACTCAAGTGATCCTTAAAGGAAGGCATGGCCAGATGAAAAGTATGAAGTAACCATCCATTAGATAACACAGCTGTTCCAACACTTGTATATAAAATGGTAGGGAGGCAGAACACAGAAATAGAACACAAGGAAATATATTCCATGTCATCAGGGAAACTGCTAGCAAAGCTTCCTGGTTTTAATACCTTTCTGGGGAAGAAAGGAATCTTACTAACCAGGAATAAAGAAGTGCAAAAACTCGCTTTTATTGTAATATTTCAGAACCACCATGGAATTTTATAACTTGAACCTAAGAAAATAATTTAAGGAATTACGGCAAACAAATTTAATTTTTCCAAGGGCACAGCTTGATAACCTGCAAAACTCTCAGTGCAACAGCCTTTCAAAAAATGGCGCTAACTTAATTTTCATTATTAAAGCTTTAAGTCAACAAAACGTTTTACTTTGATATAAAGGTTACTTTCATTTCAAATCATTTTAGTGATTAATTCCATTTCAGTTTTTATCAGTTTTACCCTAGTCCAACATCATGGAAATTGGACAGCATAACGTCAGTTCAGCTGATAACTCTTCTTTCGACAATTTCAGTCTGGACATAAGTAATAAAACCACTTTCTACTAGGAAATCCGGCACAGAATACTGTGAAAATTGGTAAATAAATTCCGTTCATCTCATAGACTAGGACACAAAATATATCGTTTCAAAGAGGCAAGAACTCTACCGCCACTCTTGTCAACTTTGAAAAGTTAACTACAGCTAAGTAGGTCGGCCGCGCGAAGGGCAGAGCCCCAGTTGGATCGCCGCCCTAACAGCTCAGCAAAAAAGAAGCCGAAAGGAATCCAGCCAGTGTGGCCCACTCCTAATCCCTCGCTAGGGGGGCGTGAGTGCACGCGTGTCGCCCACTAGTCTTGAAGGTACCCACCGGCAAGAAGCAGAACGCTGGCCCCGACCCTTTAATACCCCCACCTCGGCCTCGCCTCCTTCATGAGCGCCGAAGCGCTCCGCACGTAGCGCGCGCTGACGTCAGCCCCGCGGCCCCCTTCCCTCCCCACCCCACTGCGCGTCCAGAAAGCTGAAACCCCCTGGAACGACGCCAGCCTTCTAAATCCGGGCTGTTGCTGGGGCGCAGCCGCTCCTCTCATTGGCTGGTCCTCGAGAGCCAATCACTAAAGCCACCGCATGCCTCCCCCTCCCCCTCTTCCCCTCGGCAAGAACGGAGCAGGCGTCACGGAAACTTCCCTCCCGAGTAAACAGCCGCCCCTTATCCCGGCCCCCCTCCGTGTAGGGCCCCAAAACCCAGAGCCTGGCAGTGGCCATTTAAGGTCCACAATTCCTCAACGGTCCTCATGCCCTCTCGTGGAACTCACCTCTTTTCTAAATGAGGGTTGGTCAGGCACTGCAGGAGGCAGCGGACCAGGGAAAACGCTCCCGTCCTCAGTTTCGGTTGCGGTCGCAGGACCCGGGGCCGAGGCGGCAGCCTGGTCCGGGACTTCCTGCGTTCCGCTCCGGCCCGTTGAGGTCCGCCCGCTCTCCAGGCTCGGCCGGTGCTGCTGGTACTGGTGGAAGCGGTTGGGGAGCTGCCCCGCCGGGCTCGCCCGCACCTTCTTCTTTCGCCGCTTCTTTGGAGCGGCCCGAGGGGTGCCCCCCGCCGGGACGAGGCTGCAGTTGGGCAGAGGTGCCGGAGCGCGAGGCTGAGGGGTCAGACACGGGCCGTCCCCCCCTAGGAAGTGAGGGAGAAATAGGGTGGGGGGCAGTGACCGGGGGTCCGGAATCCGGGGTAAAGGTGGCGGAACCGAGGGCACCATCGGGAGGGCCCCGAAGTAACCGCGGGCGGAAAAGCCCAGGGGTGCAAGGCGGCCGCCCAGGACAAGCGGCTCCCGCTGCGGGACGGAGACTACGGTCATGGCGCTAGGAGGAGAGTGGTTCCACAGGAAGAGAAGAAGCAAGCGAAGCCAGAGATGAAAGACGGCGCGGCTGCTGCTAGAGAGCCCGAGAAGAGCGCGGACAGGGACTCGGGCGGTGGCGGCGCAGCAACAAATAGCCTCAGCTCCAGCTCCAAGTGTTGTTATCGGAAGCTCCTCCCCGCAACCACCCACCTCCCTGAAAAAAGCCAATGAGAATGCGACAGGGCATGCCACCCCCGCGGCTCCGCCTCCACCGCCTCTGAAAGACACACACAAACAACTAGCTTGCTGCAGAGGGGCACAAAGAACGCGCACTGCGCAGGCGCTGCCAACGGGCTCTTTGGGGAAGAGTCGGCCCCGCGAACAATGAAGTTCCTTTCCAGCCCCACCTCCCCCACTCTTCTCCTTCGACGCGCCCGCACCTCACCCTCAAGGCAGAGGTCAGACTGAATTTGGAAATGGGGTTGGGGGGCGACAGGGAGGGAGAAGGAACCCGAAATCACTTAGGCCACTGACCTGGGCAAGGGTTCTGTTTTATTCCAAGCCCAACATAATAGCACAATCGGTTTTATTTGTTTGAAAGTACATTATGTTTTTTTTTTCCCTAGCAATCGCGAACAAAATCAGTACACATTTATGTTTGATCAAGTGTAGCTCACGTTTTTTCATTTACTCGGATGAGCAACAACGCTCGTTAGCCGTGGTAATCGGAGTAAGAATTAAGGGAATGAAATTGAAATTCGTCCCTTAATGTATAAAAAGTTCTCCATAAATCCGTAATTGGGCTTTGGAAATGTCTCTGCCTTCATACTTAAAGGACTGTGAGACTTTGGGATCGCAAGAAGGCGCCTGATACTGAATAGGAAGCAATGGAGGAGGCTTGCGTCTCTAAGGTGAAACTGAAGTAGCTCTTCAACCTAGTGTATTTTCCCAGCTGTGTATTGATAGAAATCTCGTTCTGGTCATGTCCCAGCGTTGCACTCTCACACACACACATACACACACACAACAGTTATGGCTGTTTAACGAGCACATACGGACAAGGAACTGTTCTTTACGTAAATTATCTCATGTGAACTCACAACTACCCCAACAACTAGGTCCTTATTTTACAGGAGAGGAAACAGGCTTAGAAAGGCAAAAAGTGCCTGTGAAACAAAGAGTAAATTAGTATCATAATTTGACCTCCAGACCATGATTGGCAAGAAGAAAGTTTTAGCATCCATACTGCCTGCCAAACTAGATTGTAGGTTTTTAGAACACCACAATAATCTTACACTTCTCTGCCAATTAGCTCAGTTGGTTAGAGCTTCATCTGGATAAGCCAAGGTTGCTGGTTCCATCCCAGATCAGGGCACATACAAGAATCAACCATTGAATGCATAAATAAGTGGAACAACAAATTGATGTTTCTCTCGCTCTCAATTCTAAAAAGTTTAAAAAAACAAAACAAAACTCAACACTTCTCTACCCACCACAGTCTCTAACCATTATTTTCAGCTTTGTAGTACTTGATAAGTGTTTTATGATTGATGACAAGGTTGGGCTTTGCAGGAAATTTGCAGAATAATGTTACTCAATAACTTTATACAAACTTTTAGTACTACATTCTATCATTAATGATTACTGACTTTTATCATATTTGCTGGATTTTCCTCACTTTTTCTTTCCAACACTTAATACATAGTAAGCGTCCCTGTTCATTGGATGAAATGGAATCATACTTTCAGAGCTGTAAAAGATCTTAGAAAACCTTTAATTTGAATTTTGGGGCCTGTAAATTGAAGTCGGGTTTAGGATTGGGTGAGAAGCATGTCATGGCAAAAGTTGATGGAGAAGATCAGGCAAAGATTATAAAACCTTGGAATGAGTTAATTTGTTCTTTTGTTTTTAAAAGTTTCTGCTTTTTCATCTGTTCTCTCATTTGATTTTAATCCTTTAAAGGACTACTCTAACCCTATAAAGTAGATTGAGAAAGGTTCTAATTCACATGTGATGTTTAAAAAGCCTCTAAAGGTAAAGTAACTTGCTTAAGGGTTACACAATGAGTGAGGGACTAAATCACATGAATTCCTAATGCCTAGTCCAGTGTTCTTTTTATTGTATCCCAAGGCCTAGCAGGGGTGTCCAACCTTTTGGTGTCTCTGGGCCACACATTAAATACATTGTGACATGTAATGACAAAAAAATCTCATAATGTTTTAAGTAAATTTATGATTTTGTGTTGGGCTGCATTTATAGCCATCCTGGGATGCATGCGGTCTGTGGGCTGCAGGTTGGACATCCATGGCTAGAGTTTGACTTTATCTTAGGGTAATATAACATTGTCGTGTGGAATAATGTGTCTTCCATGGGATTGTTAATTGGCAGTCAGTTCAGTGAGGCCCTTGATCAAATATGCCTATTATTGCCTGTGAGTTAATTTGTGGTACTTAGATTATCCTTTTGAGGCCTGAATGGTAGGCCTCCTGTTAGACCCTGGGTTCTGTACTTTTAGAAAGGTAACCTTGCAAGAGCATTTGAGATCTTGCTCCTTGGCATATGTCCTTGGTTTGGCTCAAAAAGTCTTTTATAAAATTTTTTTTTTTTAAAAAGGAAGGGAGGGAAGGAAAGGGAAACAAACCTTGCAGCTGTGGCCATGTGGGTGAATGGTGCTAAAATGGTGGCCTCCACTAACAGACTGTGAGCTGGAATGGCCCACCAGAAGAGAGCAATCCAGGTTTTATGAACCAGATTATTGGGTTTTATGTTACTCTTTGTATATAATTTCTAAAGTCTTATGTTAATATTCAAACCTGGTTTTATCTGTGCTATATGATATAAAGGAAAAGATCAGATGCTCTTGTCTGGGCCCCAAGGGCCAATTGTAGGGGTAGCAAGACATTCCAAGGGTAAAGTAAATCTTGGGGGGTCTCTCAGGGTTCTTGAAGCTTTTTGTTCCAGTGCATGCCTTGGTTTTATTTTTGTTAATTCAACAGTTTCTTTAGAGGAGTTTGTTTGTTTTTTAAATAAATAATTGACATTCAAGAGTAGGGAAAAGAGGTAAACACCACAAATAACAAAGAATTTAAAAAACCAAGAGGTAAAGGCCACATGTGAAATAAGCAGCTTACCAGCATCAGCACTTCAGAACCCTCTGAATTCCTGTCCTCTCTTCTTTGTCTCTCTCATTTCACTTCAGTCCTCCTTCTCTTCCTTTCTCTACCTTGAACATAATCTTTCTCTCCCCCTGCTCTGAATGTCTTTCTTCCCTCCCTCACTGTGACTTTTTTTCATTTCCTCTACCTATTGTGGCTTAGATCTTAAATGTCTAAGCCTCAGGTGACACCTGTGTGAACAAAGGAACACTCCAATTTATACTTTCCTCAATGCTCAAATTATTAATCTTTCAAATCTATGACCTAACATTTCTCTAAGCAGTGAACACAACCAGGAAATCAAAATGTTTAAACTTGACAAATAAACATTTCCCTGACATTTAAGCATTGATTACAAACTTTACTTCATCAACATACTCTGGAAAGTTTAATTAAAATTATAAGACTTATAATTAAAAGCAGAAAAATATGCACAAATTTTCAGAATGACAAAATTTACACTGACACTTGAATTGCCTCTAAAATATTATTACCATAGGTTGAAATTAATATCTTCATTACCCCTATACTTAAACTTTTCTGGGGTTGCAGTAGTGTTACCATATGTTTATTTCTTAGATCTTCCTCAGAGGATCAGCAGGCCTGTGCAGGTTGTGCTTTGCGTAAGAGGTACCTGGCTGAAGGGGCAGGGGGAGCTGAAAGACCGCTCTCACTCTGCTCTTAAGGTCATCTAACTGGAAGCTGGGCCAACCAGAGGAAGGGAGGTGTGTCTTTTTCTTCTTGGTACAAAGGTGTAAAAAGGAATAGTGGCAGCCCAAGGCTACAATAATATTAGGGGGAGATAATTCTAGTTATATTATTATAACTAGGATGTATTTATAACTAGGGATATATTATAGATATAATATATAGATATAATATATCCCTAGTTATAAAACCAAAAGAAGCAGCATGTTATTTAGAACAGTTAAGGTTTCAACCACTTGAATCTTAGTTGGGTCATAGGCCTGGAGTGCCTTTGGGCTGGCTCTCGTATTATATATTGATAAACCTTTCCAAGCCTTGCCACTTACATACTGCAACCCAATGCCTCTCCCAAAATGGTGTGTTTTTTTCTTTAAGATTTTATTTATTTATTTTTAGAGAGAGGGAAGGGAGGGAGAAAGAGAGGGAGAGAAACATCATTGTGCGGCTGCCTCTCATGTGCCCCTCACTGGGGACCTGGCCCACAACCCAGGCATGTGTCCCAACCAAGCATTGGACTGGCAACCCTTTGGTTGGCAGGCTGACACTCAGTCCACTGAGCCACACCAGCCAGGACCCAGTGAGAGACTTTTAAAAATGGTTCTATGGAGTCTTCAGCATTTCTCCCAAACATTTTTGAAAACGTTCTTGTTTTAAAGTGTTTTTTATTTTTTAATTGATTTGAGAGAGAGAGAGAGAGAAATATTGATTATTATTCCACTTATTGTTGCATTCATTGGTTGATTTGTGCTCCTGGTCAGGACACATACCTAGTTTGAGGTTTCGATCCCAGTGTTCATTGGTATGTGCTCTGACTGGGATTAAACCCACGACCTTGGTATATTGGGACAGCGCTCTAACCAACTGAGCTACGTAATCAAGGCAAAACATTCTTGCTTTATATAAACAACAAGATGTTCCAGATTATCTTGATCTTTCTCTGACCCAAAACATGGAATGAGCTGTTTTATAAGAAACCCTTGTTCCTTTAAATGAAGAGAAATATTAGTGGCAAATCTGGGCATCAGGGGTGAATATCAGAACACCACATGAGCACCTCTCTACCAGGCCATCTTCAACTGACTGAATGTTGTATAATAAACAGCCCTCCTCAAAGCAGACATAGAAAGTTCCAGTTTCACCGTAGATTTTCAACTCATTTCACTTCTGGAATCACCTTATAGATTCCAGGTCCCTTTTGTATAGAACCTTTATTTTCTTTTGCTTTTTAAAAAATAATTTTGTTTTATTAACCAATGTCACCCCAATGCATTTAATTTAAAATTGAAAAAAATTCATTTCACATTAAAGCCCTTGTATTATAAGTCAATAATTATAAGTTAATAATTCATGTTCAATATTATTTGAACCATTTGCTGTTCATTACACAAAGGAAAATGCTTACTTGTGTTTGAAATAAAACAGGTGTGGGGGGAAAGGAACACTGCATGAGTACAGATTGCGATTAGGATAATATCACTGGTAGCCCATTTATTGGGCAAAATTGGAAGACATTTCTTTTGTTTAATTCTCACCCAAGGATATGTTTATTAATTTTGGAGAGAAAGGAAGGGAAAGAAAAACATTTACCCAACTGGGATCAAAACCTCAAACTAGGTATGTGTCCTGACCAGGATTGAACTGGCAACATTTTGGTGCACAGAACAACACTCCAACCTGGTCAGGGCAGAAAATGTTTCTTTTTAGTGTCATGAGTCTACAATGATGTTTAAAAAAATTATAATTTAGGCTCCTGGCCAAGATAGAGGCATAGGTAAGTATGCTTTGCTTTCTCCCACAACCAAAAGAAGGATAACAACCAATTTAAAAACAAAAACAACTAGACATGCCAGAAAATCGAACTGTATGGAAGTCCAACAACCAATGAGTTAAAGAAGAAACATTCGACCAGACTGGTAGGAGGGGCAGAGACAGCGAGCTGGGGCAGAGACGATGCATGGCAAGGTGGCAGCTGGTGACCAGCTGATCCCACATTTGCATGCGGATAAGCCAAGAGGAACAACTGGGGAGCAAGACAGAACACACAACCCAGGGTTCCAGCGCAGGAAACTAAAGCCTCAAAACTCCTGGCTGTAAAAACATGTGGGGGTTGTGGCACAGGAGAAAGTCTCAGTCTCACAGGAAAGGCCATTGGAGGGGCACACAGGATCCTAGAATGTATACAAGCCTATCCACCCAGGAATCAGTACCTGAAAAGAAACAATTCACCTGTGGGAAGCAAGGGAAGTGACTGAAAGTGAGGTGAGAGCCAAGTAGCATTGTTCCCTCTCTGACTCTCCCCCACATATAGTGCTACAATGCAGTGAAGTGGGTTGCCAGCACCTGGTGAATACCTAAGGCTCTGCCCCTTACAACATAACAGGTGTACCAAGACAAAGAAATATGGCCCACATGAAAGAACAGATCAAGACTCCAGAAAAAACTAAGTGACGAGGAGATAGCCAACCTATCAGATGCAGAGTTCAAAACACTGGTAATCAGAATGCTCACAGAAATAACTGACAAAAAATGATTGAGTACAGAGGAAGAGGTGAAGGCTATACAAAGAAAAATGTACAGGGAACCAACAGTGAAGGGAAGGAAACTTGGACTCAAATCAACGATTTGGAACAGAAGGAAGAAATAAACATTCAACCAGAACATAATGTAGAAACAAGAATTCAAAAAAATGAAGAGAGGCTAAGGAACCTCTGGGACAACTTTAAACATTCCAATCACTGAATCATAGGGGTGCCAGAAGGAGAAGAGGAAGAGCAAGAAATTGAAAACTTATTTGAACAAATAATGAAGGAAAGCTTCCCTAGCCTGGCAAAAGAACTAGACATGCAAGTCCAGGAAGCTCAGAGAGTCCCAAAGAAGTTGGACCCAAAGAGAAACACACCTAGACACATCATAATTAAATTACCCAAGATTAAAGAGTTACTTACAAGGGAGTTCCCATAAGACTATCAGCTTACTTCTCAAAGGAAACCTTGCAGGCAAGAAGGGGCTGGAAAGAAGTATTTAAAGTCAGGAAAGGCAAGGACCTACATCCAAGATTACTCTATCCAGCAAAGCCATCATTTAGAATGGAAGGGCAGATAAAGTGCTTCCCAGATAAGGTAAAATTTAAGGAGTTCATCATCATCAGGCCTTTATTATGTGAAATGTTAAAGGGACTTTAACATTAAGAAAAGAAGATCAAAACTATTAATGGTAAAATGATAAACAACTATCAACAACTGAATCTAAAAAAACAAAAACAAACTAAACAAACAACTAGAACAGGAACAGAATCACAGAAATGGAGATCACATAGAGGGTTGTCAGTGGAGAGGGTTGGGGGAGGGTGGGGGAAAAAGTACAGGGAATAGGAAACATAATTGGTAGATACAAAATAGAAAGGGCTAGGGTTAGGGTTAAGAATAGTACAGGAAAAGGAAAAGTGAAAGAAGTTATATGTATGAACCATGAACATGAACTAAAGGGGTGGAATGCTGGGGGAGGGCAGGTGCAGGGCAGAGGAGTTAGAGGGGAGAAAAAAATGAGACAACTGTAAGAGCATAATCAATAAAATGTACTTAAAAATAAAAATATAATTTAATTCTAACACTATGAAATCATTTAAAATATTTATTCCATTATAAAAAAAAATTTGTTCCCAACAGAATCATAAACATTTAACTCCTCACCCAAACTACAGTTGTACCCTCATGTATATCCTTTTATGTCTAACCAGTTGTCATTTTTGTAATCACATCATTAACCTTGACAATCTAATTACTTCTACTTTGTCTGTCATGTCTTTCCTTTTTATCTTTTTATTTTTCCTTCTGTTATCATCATCATCCTTATTTCATCTCCTTAAATATTCAAAGAATGGGGACTTCCTAAGATGGCGGCATAGGCGAATGCACTGTACCGCCTCGCACAACCAAACAAGGAAAAAAATCAGAAATCTACACATCCAAAAACGGCCAGATCTGACAGAAAATCATATTGAGAGGAAGTCCGACACCAAGGAATTAAAGAAGATACATTCATCTAGTTTGGTGAGCCGGAAGGTGCAGGGCGGAGGGAGAGTGCTCAGCGACCCCGCAGCAAGCAGGTGAGCAATTTCTCAAAGGAGACCTTGCAGGCAAGAAGGGGCTGGACAGAGGTGTTCCAAGTCATGAAGGGCAAGGACCTACATCCAAGAATACTCTATCCAGCAAAGATTTCATTTAGAATGGAAGGGCAGAGAAAGTGCTTTGCAGATAAGGTCAAGTTCAAGAAGTTCATCACCACCCAGTCTTTATTGTATGAAATGTTGAAGGGAGTTATATGAGGTATGGAGGAATATCAACAGGGGAGTGGTAGGGGGAGAGGTGGGAATGGGGCACAGAACAAGTAGCATAAATGGGAGGTAGACAACAGACAGGGGGAGGTTAGAATAGTGTAGGAAGTGCAGGAGCAGAAGGACTTATGTGTATGACCTATGGACAAAACTAAAGGGAGGGGAAAGGGGGGGAAAGGGGGGTGGGGGGAAAGAAGGGGGGAAGTGGGGTAACTGTAACAGCATAATCAATAAAATATAGTAAAAAAATATTCAAAGAATGGAGCTGAAACATAATTCCTGCTCCACAGTATTTTGTAGAGAGTTATTATCTTTCTTATGATTGAAGCTCCTTGTAAAACTTGGGACATTGAGGCCCATCTCTGCTTATAACAACTATGGATTAAGTTATCAAAAACTTAATGCTGTGTGTGTGTGTGTGTGTGTGTGTGTGTGTGTGTGAGACAGAATACACTCTGTAGAATATTGGCACATTTTTACTGACTTATTGATGTTACTTAAGTAAATAGTATTCTTAATAATTATTCCAGAACAATTTTCTACCACAGTACAAATAGGGGCAGAGGACCACAGAAACGAAGTAGTTTGGACAAGCATTTTACAATTTATCAAGGTTTGAGTAAAATTACTTCTTCTTTAAAAAAAGCATTGTATACAATGTTAGGGTTTTTCCCCCATTGGAAGAACTCACTCAGGTTGCCTAAAGTAATAACACACAAGCATAACAAAAACATAAAGACTGACCACACACCAGGCCTCATAGCATCCCAGGAAAACTTTGTTTTGTAATCCAAATGTTTTATTGTTTATGCCATTACAGTTGTCCTACTTTTCTCCCCTTTGCCCCCACCATCCAGCTCGCGCCCCCATTCCCGTAATCAACCCCATACCATTGCCAATGGGTCCTTAATATATGTTCTTTGACTAATCCTTTCACCTTCTTTCAACCAGTACCCTCCTCACCACTCCACTCTGGTCTCTGTCAGTCCGCCCCATGTTTCCATGTCTCTGGTTCTGTTTTGCATATTAGTTTATTTTGTTTATTCGATTCCACTCATAAGTGAGATCATATGATATTTGTCTTTCTTTGACTGGCTTATTTTACTTAGCATAATAGTCTCCAATTCCATCCATGCTCTTGCAAAAAGTAAGAATTTCTTCTTTTTTACGGCTATGTAGAATTCCATTGTATAAATGTATCACAGCTTTTTTATCCACTCATCTTCTGATGGGCACTTAGTGTTTCCAAGTCTTGGCTATTATAAATAGTGCTGCTATGAACGTAGGGGTTCATATATTCTTTTGAATTGGTGTTTTGGGTTTCTTAGGGTATATTCCCAGCCGTGGAATGGCTGGGTCAAAAGGCAGTTCCATTTTTAATATCCTGAGGAAATTTCATACTGTTTTCCAGGAAAATTTTTATACCCAGAACTCTTTGGAAGAACTGGAATTATAGTGTAGTGCCTAACAGACCTAGAATGAAGTTTGGAAACTCAAAATTAATTCCGGATCCAGTGCAACCCCGGTACTCAGATGTTTGTTGATTCTTACTCTAATGCCCTGTCACTGTTATGACTCAACCACTGTTTCTGTTTGTGTTTTCTGTGTATTTCCACTTCCACTGTTACTACCAGTTAACTCACTGTTCAAATTCCAGAGAGAGCACAACTGACTGGTGGAGTTTGGATTGGTCCAGACTGGATGATTGGATGATTCATCATCATCATCCTGGCTCAGATGGTGAGCCAGGGTGACAAGGCACCTATCTATCAGGAGTCATTGAGGACCACTTTAGGGACCACTTCGAGAAGTTTGGCCAACTCAGTACATTGTATAACCTATCTTCGAAGCACAAAGCATCTTCTTCTTGTACTTAGAATTCCAGGAATCCAAGAGAAGTGAGATAATCTATGGAACCTCTGGGGATTCTGACTTTTCTGGGAAAGCTGATTTCTAGCAACACTGTCTCATCATCCCTGATGAAGTGACAATTGACTAAGTAGAGACTTTTAAAAATAAGGCCTGTGCTCATCCAGTTCATTTCACTCCTTTATTTACCTGACTCTTTAGGCAAATAAGCTTGAAACTCCTCCATAGATTAGAAGCAGTGAGACAAATGGCAATAACTTACCTGTGAGGCACCTGAGGACTCGGGCTAAGGTATTCCAAGCAAATGGAATGGTGGACCTGGGAATAAAAGCCTGAGACGTGATGACTGACAACATGGGTCTAGTGGAGAGAACAGACTGGGTGGAAGTGTGAGGGTGAGGAGGGGTAAGCAGCAGGGAGAATGACAGAGATGGCTCCCGCCCTTCCAGTCTGGCTCTTTTGGAGAGAAACAATAGCCTTGACAGGAACGCGAAAATCCAAAAGGGGCACTTTGAAGAGAAAATTGATTTCTGTGGTTTAATAAGGTTTTATTTTTGAGGTTCTTTATTTTAAAGTAAAATTAATTGAAAGTTTTGCCTCTCAAAAACAAAAGATCCCCAAAATAATTCAGCTTTTTTTACTTGCCTATGAACCCCTGATAGAAAAAGCATTCTCTCTCTTGTTTAGTACAAAAACGTAGAAATCTTTTTGCCTCCATGGAAATCACTCCCTCCAATCAATCTGGTTACCTTTGGCTATTTCATTTGACATCTTAAGAAAATAATACTTAAATTACTTCTAATAAATTTAAAATACTGTATTTTCAGACTATAAGATCCACCTAGGTTTTAGAGGAGGAAAATAGGAAAAAAATGTTTGAAGCAAGAAATGTGGTAAAATATTTAATAACATAAATAACATATTTCACCAATGTAAATGTAAACAGCTAGGTAAGCTACATTCAGACTATAAGATGCACCCCCATTTTCCTCCCAAATTGGGGGGGAAAAGTGCATGTTATAGTCCAAAAAATATGGTAAATTAAGGAAAATGGATTGAAACATATCCTGTCAAATCTCCTTTATTTTTTCAGGTACCAGAACAGTCATTTTAATCCTGCCTTTCTAGTCAGCTAAAGTTCCATGAGAAGAACAGCATATTTCATTTTTAGAAAATACTGCAGTGCCCCAATTTTTACAGTATTTGAACTTAGGGTTATGATAAAGTAGAATTTCAGACACTACAGCACTTTCAATTGTATGATGGTAAACGGTTACAAGAATAATAATTGTTTTAGAGAAATAAATGATTATAATTTTCAAGCTGAAGTGAAATTGTGTAGAGATTTTTTTTTTTTAGTTTGAAACCCCAGAACATAAAAAGAAAAATGAGATTTGGCCAATGATTTTCTGTTAATTCTTAAGAAATAATATTTCCATGTCCTTATAACATCAGACAGATTTAGGATTTGCCCAGAACAAATCAACATTGCCTGTGTTATCTTTACTGGATCCTTATTTAATCCTTAAAAAATTTAAGATTTTACAAGAAGATAAAACTGACATTCCCTGAATTATGTCATTTTAAAGTATTCCTGAACACACAGAGAAAGACAAAAAGAATGTTTGGATTGAACAGCTGAAGAACAACCACCACCACTTTCACAGAGAAGCTCAGAATGAAGTCGTGATGTTGATATTTTGCCAAGTTTTCTCTGAGATATCGATTATGACTTGCAGCCAAATGTGACTCATTGCTATAAATACTCCAACTAAAATGATGTTGTTAGATTTTTTAGTTTCAGGGGAGAAAAGAGGGTGATATTTTGGCCTAACTAGTAAGTTAACACATTACAGTTACTCTTCAAATGTACAAGTGCATATAATGTGATCAGGTTACGTACTGACATCAGGGGTTCCTAAAGGCAGGCCCCAGCCAGAGCACTCAGCGTTGATGCCGATTAGCCCGTAACACATGCCGCGGGCACCGCTTACAGTCAGCTGCTTCTGGTTCTGCTCTGAAGTACGTGCTGTCTGCAAGGGTCGCCTGATTTTCAAGGAGCCAAACAAACAGGAATAAAGAGAATTTGCAGGGCACAGTGGCAGAGAATGGAAAAAGGTTCTAAAAAGCCCCTCTAAACAGTAGCCTCAGGGCATTAGGAGGATAGTATCACCATGAAACAAACCAAGGTGCTATCACAAAGAGGATACAAAAAAAGCTAGTAAAACTTTAAACTATCATGACAGAAAAAAACAAAGGTTTTGTTTTGTTCCCGTTAACCGCAGATTAAAACCTGTATTTTAAATAAATGTCTAAGAATTCCCTATCCTCCTTCCTGATGACTCAGTAGTTGTGGCTGTAGAAGAGATACTAATTATTATCTTTTGTCCTCTCAAATTTATCTGGGAGTGCCCCAGGAACAATCAATGCCATGTTTATTTCAACCCTCTGTGATTTAAGGTTATTCTAAAATTCCCTTATTATTTTGCCTGGTTTTTCCTTTTAACTGTTTTATGGTTCCGCTTTAACTTCCTGTGCCTATTCAAGTTTGGTATCAAAAATTTAGTTTTTCAAAATTATTATACCCTGAGAAGTACATTTAAAAAATGACACTAGCAATAAAGAAAACCATGATCTTTGACATATTTGTATTTTTCAGGGAACTAACCATGTTAGGAAGTGGAACTAAGCACAATCTAGTAAATAAAATAATTATAAAAATTTTAAAAGATAATGGCAGCAGGAAGTGAAGCTCATTTGTGTGTTGATTTTTAAGTGATTAAAAGTTAAAATGCCATAAAACAGCCTTAAAAAAAAAGCTCTTGAAGGCTTGTTTTAAAGTCACATGCTCAGCTCACAGGTTCCAATGATCAGGCGTAGTTATCTTTCTAACGTTCATGCTCTCAGATTATTTTGACGTAACTGCAATACCATTGCCATCTGGTTTTCAAAAGTGTCAAAATTTCTGTTTGCTTAGCACAGTTTTTCTTCTTTCTAGACTTTCACAGATGGAAAAGCAAGATTCTGCTTACCCTAAAATCTTTAAATATTGGGTTGGCCAAAAAGTTTCTTTGTTTTTTTCCCATTAGATGGCTCTAGTAGTGCTTAGTTGTCTTTAACTTCATTTGAAACAATTGTTAGATTGTATTGTGACAGCTGTCATATCAGCATGCATTTTTAAAAAAACATCAAAATTGGTTAATTTTTGTGTAGCCATTTTAATATTAAAAATGGAAGAAAATAGGCAACATTTTTGGCATATTATGCTTTATTATTTGAAAAAAGGTAAAAATGAAACTGAAACACAAAAGAAGATTAAAGCAGTGTATGGAGAAGGTGCTGTGACTGATTGAACACGTCAAAAATGGTTTGCAAAGTTTAGTGCTGGAGATTTCTCACTAGAGGATGTTCCATGGTCAGATAGACCAGTTGAAGTTGATAGCAATCAAATCAAGACAATTAATTGAGAACAATCAATGTAATACCATGCAGGAGATAGCCAACATATTCAAAATATCCAAATCAATAAAGTTATTGGTGAAAATAAATGTGTCTTTTATCTTATGGGAAAAACTAAACAGACTTTTTGGCCAATATGATACTATTGACATATTAGAAGATGAACTGCATGAACCCTTGGTGTCTTCTACTCTGGGGTTACTGATATTTGCTCCCAGTGTATATGCACCCTAATTTGTAAATCCTGGGATCTTCTGAACACTCTCATTTTCCAGATGATAAAAGTGAAATAATTTGCCAAGGTTTAGAGTTAAGTATAGAACCCAGTGCACGGAATGGATGAATTATACTGAAAAGGGACTTGTATTTAGAATATATGAAGAACTCTTATAACAACAATAAACAGACAACCCCAATTTAAAAATGGGCACAGGATTTTATAGACATTTCTTCAAAGGAGATATACAAATGGCCAATGTGTACATGAAAAGATGTTCAACATCAGTTATTGGTAAAATGCAGATATAAAATCACCATGAGACACCATTTCACATTCACTGGGCTTGCTAGAATAAAGAAGAGAATGACAGGTGTTCGTGAGGATGTGGAGACATTAGAACTCCCATACGCTGCTGGTGGGATAATAATGTGGTACAACTGCTTTGGAGAACAGCTTATCAATTCCTCAAAACATTAAACACGGGGTTATTTATGACCCAACAATACCCCTCCTAAGTAGGTAACTGGAGAGCTGAAAACATATGTATGCACACAAACTTATACATAAATGTTCATAGCAGCATTATTTGTAATAATTAAAAGGTGGAAACAACCCAAATGTCCATCAAGTAACAGATGGATAAAGAAGATTTGGCATGCCCAGACAACGAAATAGTGTTTGGCCATTGGAGGGAATAAAATACTGATACGTGTTATACATGGATGAACCCTGAAAACATTATGCTCAGTGAGAGAAGCCAGACACCAAATGCCACACATTGAACAATTCCATTTATATTAAATGTCCAGGAAAGGCAAATTCATAGTGACAGAAGGAAGATTAATATTTGCCAAGGGCTAGGGAGGAAAAGAGGGAATAGAGAGTGACTACTACTAGCATGGGTTACTTTTTGGGATAGAAACTAAGTTTTTGTATTGGTAAAAATGTTTTAAAATTAGATAGTGGTGATGGTTACATAATTCTATAAACATACAAAATGCACTGAATTGTAAACTCAAAGTGTCAATTTTATGGTATGTGAATTCATCTCAATCAAGCAGTTATATTAAAAACATTTTACTTTTTCTTTGAGCTAATAGGTAAAGTGAGTTCTTGGAGAGACATAGAAATCTTCTGTTTCCAAGTGGAAAATTCCTGTCGGGCTCTCCATTAATTCATTCATCTGCTATTTAAATGTCTGTCAAGATTTCCGTCGAAGTACCACATCTTCCTGATTCAGGTAAAAACCCGTGGAACCCTCTGAATTCCAAGTAGATAAAAGCAGAACTTCTCTGGTTGGAAATGATGTGGGGAACTGATATGTTAACATATACTTTTAAATGTAGTCCAGTTTTGTTATATAATAGATACTGAAACACACCTTTTTAACTGGGACCTTTTCTGAAAAATAACAACCATTATTAGACCGTAAACGAATACCTTTCTCTACCCTAAAACCATTAGTGGGACTTAAAAGAAAAAAGTAAGCAGGTCCCACCTTGTAGCAGTATGATGAATAGACATGGCTTTTAATACTATCAAATATGTCTTTTAGAAGGATTTGAAGAACAATTTCCATAAGATAGGTAGACATAGGGTGTTGTGTAGAATGTCTAAAACAACCACAAATATATATTTCCTGCTTTCAAAAAGCAAATATACCTTCTTGGGGAGGTAAGCACTACATAAATAGTTTAATTAAATTGTATAATGTATAAAAAGCACATACTCTGGGTATACATTAAATAAGACCACCAGAATCCATTCACCTAACTTGCATTCACTATAAACTTTAAAGTGCTTTCTAGGTAAGAAATGCTATTTGAAGCTTGGAGATAACTATGTCAAACAAGACAGTGGTCCCAGGCACTTAAATGGCAGTGCAGAGCAATAATGCAAAAGACATCACAAGTCAGTTTAGGACTAAGTGCAGTAGAAATGGTAAGGTTATTCCTTTGTATTTAAGAAACAGCCTTGGAGACCTGGCTGGTGTAGCTCAGTGGGCTGAGTGCCGGCCTGCGAACCGAAGGGTTGCTGGTTCGATTCCCAGTCAGGGCACATGCCTGGGTTTCAGGCCAGGTCTCCAGTAGGGGGTGCATGAGAGGCAACCACACACTGATGTTTCTCTCCCTCTCTTTCTCCCTCCTTTCCCCTCTCTCTAAGAACAAATAAATAAAATCTTTAAAAAAAGAAACAGCCATGGAAATTCCCAGGTACTAGACTTGTTATCAGTTTATCAAAAGACTCCAGGGTGTGGCTCTTACCTTTAGTTGCAGCAGCACACGGTCCACTCACACCCAGATGGTCACTCAGGTCTGTGTATACACACCCCTTCTCAGGGAGAGCTGGGCTGTGGTGGAAGATGGGTGGTTTCTGGGGCCAGGCCAGGTTACTGACAGCTGGCTGCCTGTACCTTCCCTCTATAAATCAGACAGGCAAGGTGCAGAGTGAAGGTGTTAGTAGTGGGGCCCATGGTGAAGGGTTTATAAGCAGGTGTCTACCTGAAGCCTTCCCACCACGGTGACAAGGCCACTGCAATATGTCGAATCTTAGAGCTGCACCTGGTAGACTCTGCTGTCTTTCCATCAGTGTCTCAATTAATGTTGACAAAGCTGTGACCCTGCCAGTTAGGCCCAATGGGAGACAGAGGTAGGTAGGAATATAAGTGTGCACACCAGCTCCTCCCCCTTTGAGAACCAGCTCCTTTGATGCACACCCAGCAGCGTGAGCTTCATTGTTTGTTTCAGTTTTGCAGCCCAGACACTGAGATATTTGTTCATAAATGTGCCTGAACTTCACAACCTCTTCTCCTTACTGAAAATGCATGATGTGTTTTCTTCCCTCAGCCCCTTTCTAGGATGTCTAGTCCACCCCCTTCTCCAAAAGACCAGCACACTCCCTCAGGAACTTACATCTTACCCAATTTTCCTGCTCAGGGCTATCAGCTGTTTTTACATTGTTGAAGAGTTGTGCAATCCTAAGCAAAGAGGCTGGAGGTGGAAAGAGTGGGAAACAGCCCTGCCAGGTGCCTCAGTTGGTTGGAGCATCTTCCCATACACCAAAAGGTTGTGGGTTCCATCCCTGGTCAGGGAATGTACCTAGGTTGCAGGTTTGATCCCTGGTCGGGGCGTGTACAGGAGGCAACCGATTCATGTTTCTCTCACATCAATATTTCTCTCTCTCTCTCTAAAATCAATAAACATATTCTAGGATGAGGATTTAAAAAAAGAAAAAGAAAGGATGGTACCCTGTTCTAATATCGGGTCCGGGGTCCCTGGAGGCTGGGACTTCCATAACAACTGCCATGGTAGGACAGCAGTTTTCAGAATGTAGTCAGAGAACATTTGGAGTCCCTCAAATTCTTTCTTTTCCAGTTACGTGTCTGTGTGAGACTGAGTTTCAGCCAAAACATATCACAGAAGATTGAGTGCAGAAGTAGATACGTGAATCCAGCTGCCTTCTGTTAAGTCAGACACAAGAGATTTGCAAAAAAGCAAACACCACTCCTCTTGTTAAATTTTGTTTTGGAAAATATAGCTATGTTTTAGATAAAAATGTTATTTATGCTAACATGTGTCTTTGTTGTTAGTTTTAAGGAAATTAATATTTTAAAAGTTTTGTTTTAATACAGTAAATACTCACATATCTATAAAAAGAGAGCTGCTTAGAGTCCTCAACAATTTTTAAAGTATAAAGGTGTTCTGATATTTAAAAGTTTGAGAACTACTCTAGATCTCCTATTGACCTCCATTTGTTCTCTTTCTTTTTTTTAATTAATTTTTTTATCCTCACCTAAGTACATGCTGATTGATTTTTAGAGAAGGAGAAAGAGAGAGAAACATTGATCTGTTGCCTCTCATACTTGCTCCAATCTGCAATCATGGCATCTGCCTTGACAGGGAATTGAACCCATGACCTTTTGGTTTACAGGATGATGCTCCAACCAAATGAGGCACACCGACTGGGCCATTTGTTCTCTTTCTTGCTGTTCCCGAGATACCACACCAAAATCCATTGCTTCACTACCACCTCCAAGTTGGTAATTGCTGTGGACAGCACATCAGCTTCTATGGGCTGCTCTGCCCATAGATAAAGGAAACAAGATTGTCCCTGAAAGTTGAACTGGGTAAATCCATGTACCATAGATGTGATCAGCCATTCACTCATTCAACAAGTATTTATTGAGCACCTGCGCTGAGCCATGTACTATTTAGACACTAGGGTTACAGTAGTAAGCAAAAAGAAAATTCCTGGACATTCTACTGTAGATAACCCCAAATTTCAGGTTCCTTTCCCCACAAGGTTCCCGAAGGTGATATTCTGACAATGGACAGTGATAAAGGAAAGCAAAGTAATGTGACAAAGATTGTGTATGTTTTCCTTTATCCTAGAAATTATGTTGTCCATTTGCCATCTGCCAGGAGGCCTCTGGGAAGTAGGTGTCTACAAATTTCATCCTGATAAGGAGGCAGATATGATGCAAGTAAAATTCCTGCCAACACAGGAGTCGGGGGAGGAAGGGAGCCAGGAGACCACACCTTGGGGCTGGCAGCTAAGGACAAGACCACACTAGCATACTTGCAGCACAGGTTGGTGACGGTCCAGAGAAGAGCATGGCGGGGGAGGAGGGTGCGCTCTGAGCCACCATGAGGTCACCTGAGCACCATCCTTCTGATACCATCTTGAGGAGAAAAAGGGGAAACAGCTCTAATAGGGAGTTACTACCTGGAATGAGACTATCCTAAGTTAGGACAGTGAGATTACTTTCATTAGTCATTTTAAGTTCCCTGTATTACCAACACTTTTTTTGTACAACATGACATATAGTAGAATTCCAACCTGACTGCATTAACATTTTATTATCACTGGGCTTGTGGGGCTTGTGTGTGAAATCCTTGAGGCAGGGAACTCTGGAAAGACTGACTCAATAAAACCCTTCCTTCTAAATATAAACGTTATGTTTAGAAGTTGGTCAGATGGAGTCAGGTTAAAGAGAAGGGATGTCAGATGGCAAAAAGAACAGAGTGGACAAATTTACTCAATTTTTGTTCTTTAACAGTTTTATGAGAAAGATGTCACTATATCATAAAGCTACAATAATAATCAAAACAGTATGGCACTGGTATAAAAACAGATATGTAGGTCAAAGGAAGATAATAGAGTCCAGCCTATATGGTCCATTAGTGTATACCAAAGAAGGCAAGGATATAAAATGGGCTAAAAAAGTCTCCTCAATAAGTGGTGTTGGGAAATCAGGACAGATACATGCCAAAAAATAAAATCAGATTACTTTTTTATACCATATACAAAAACAAACTCAAAATGGATTATAGATTTAAATGTAAGGCCTGAAACCATGAAACTCTGAGGGGAAAACGTAGACAGTAAGCTCTTTGACATCACTTTCAGCACTTTTTGGTTATGTCTCCTTGGGCAAGGGAAACAAAAGAAAAAAATAAACAAATAGGACTTCATCAAACTAAAAAAGTTTTTACATGGTGAAGGGAACCATCAACAAAATGAAAAGACAAACAACTGAATGGAAGATAACTCACATTTGATAAAGCATTAGTATCAAAAATATATAAGGAATTCATACAATCACTAATCAGCTAGAGAAATGCACATTAAAACCATGATGAGAAATCATCTCCCACCTGTCAGAATGGCTATCATCAATAAATCAGCAAATAACGAGTGTTGGTAAGGATGTGGACTACTGGACATTGTTGGTGGGATTGTAAATTAGTGCAGTCCCTGTGGGAAATAGTGTAAAAAAATTAAAACCAACCCTGGCCGAGTAGCTCAGTGGGTTAGAGCATTGTCCCGATGCGCTAAGGTTGCAGTTTCGATCCTGGTCAGGGTGCACACGAGAACTGACCAACGAGTGCATAAACAAGTGGAACAACAAACCTCAATCTCTCTCCCCCCTCTTCCTGTCGATCCCCAGATCAATAAATAAAAAATAAAAAATGGAGATGCCATATAATCCAGCAATTCCACTTCTGGGCATTTATATGAAGAAAACAAAAACATTAATCTGTAAAGGTATACGCACCCCTATGTTTGTCGCAGCATTACTAGTGCTAGCCCAAGACACGTAAGCAACCTGGAGGTCCATCACTAGATGAATGAATAAAGAAAATATGATACATATGCACTATGGAATATTATTAAGCAATAAAAAGAATGAAATCATGTAATTTGCAACAACATGGATAGACCTAGGGGGCATTATGCTAAGTGAAAGAAATCAGACTGAGAAAGACAATGCCATATGATTTCACTATTATGTACAATTTAAAAAAAACCAAAAGAACATAGAAACAAACCCATAAGTAAACAGAATAAGCTGAGGGTTGCCAAAGGAGAGGTGAAAGGATGGGAATTAAAGAAAAAAACAGTTTTATGGGAAGAAAAACCTCATTGGTATGGCACTGGTATAAAAAGTGCTAATTCTTTTCCCTAGACTGTCTTAGTATGAATTTGTACATAATGTCAATGTGAGAATATCCAAAACTATAAAGAATTTTTATGAGCTTATTTGAGTCAAAACAATGACACACCAGCAAACAAAATCTCAGATGTTCCCTTGAGGGTGTTTCAACCTCTGAGGGGCCTAGAAGAAAAGATTGTACTGGCACTTCAAAGGTGTGTTAACATAGATACACAAGAACAACGGACAGGGTTAGTTGGAGGCAAAGATAAAGCTATTATGGACCTGGGTCAGACGACCCGCCATGACCTGCCCAGTCGGTGATTTCTGATTAGATCACTCTGTGGTTACTTTTGGTCCCTGGACTTGTCAGATTTATTACACAGCCCCAGCCCCTCTTTTTTTTTGTTCACAATGAATAGGTAGAGTTTTAGGCACCATGCATAACTTTCTTTGCCAAGAGAAATCAAACAATGAATTATCCTCAATATCTACCCTTTTCTCCTCTGACACATCCTCAGAGGAATCCAGCATCATTGTACTTCCCCCACATCTATGCTTTAGTGTCCTCAGGGACAGCAAGAACTTGACAGCACTCCTAGTCCACATTGTTCACACAGGGACATTAAAGCCCTAGATGACCGAAGCCCTGAAGGTCCAGTTCAGTGAAGCTGGAATTAGAAACTGGATCACTTGTTTCTGTGCACTTCCCACCACACTGCGCACCTGTGAGAGGCTGCGTGCTCAGTCTATCCTCGGCACAGCTGATCTTCCATCTCTAAAACCGCCTTATCTGAGGAAGTGTCTCTAAAAATAAAGTGACACCAAGTCATGGAAGGGTCTTGGACAAGGAAGAGAGATGTTCAGAAGCAGCAGGAGGAGAAGGTTTAGCATTTGTGCTCAAAAAGTATACATTCTGGAACAAAAGTATACGATTGTGCTCAAGATTATACAGCTCTAAAATAGTGCTTTCTAGATCTCACTTCTTGGTGGAAATCCCCTTTCCAGTTTGAGATAGCTTACTTCCCCCATCTGTGAGAGAGGGCTGTTCCTTAAACATGAAGCACAGCCTGTGAACCCTGAGGTAGTTTTGAAAGGCAAATCTGCTTTGGGCTGGTGGGCCACTTCCTCTCAGAGAAGGTAAGGGAGAACATGCTCAAGGACTTTTACTAGAAAACAGTGTTACAAATTCAAATGCTAAAACCTACAGAACCACAGAACTATATAACTTGTACAAATTGATATCAGGGTAATGTGTGTGCATAGCTGGATTGGTTAACATGTCTTTGAAAGGAACCAGGTCTTCTTCTTTTTCCTTTTTTTTTTTTTAAAGATATGATTTATTTTTAGAAAGAGGGGAAGAGAAGGAGAGAGGGAGAGAAACATCAATGTGCAGCTGCCTCTTGAGTGCCTCCTACTGGTGATCTGGCCTGCAAACCAGGCATGTTCCCTGACTGGGAATTAAACTGGTGACCCTTTGGTTTGCAGGCTGGCACTTAATCCACCAAGCCACACCAGCCAGAGGCTTTTTTTTTTTTTAATTTTAGGGAAGCCCCTCCACAAGGTCATCTTACCTGAATGTGTTAGAAAGTGAGTGTTTACTTTCTCTAAAATGAATATTTAAGGTATACATTGCAGTCAGACATAAATCCTTCCAGAAAGATTTTAAGCACTGATAATATCAATAATACCAGAAGTGCAATGTTCAGAATCACATATGGAAAATTAAATGAGTACTATTTGGTTTCATCTCTTTTAAAAAAGGTGACAACTCTTTGGAGTGTTTATATTTGGACTAGTCAAAATTAAATAAGATCAAATATGCAAAGTGCATATCTTACAATAGCCCTTTAATACATATTTGTATCTTTTCCACTTTTAAAAATATATTTTATTAAACATGATAACATATTAAGATAAATCAGTGTACCCTGGCTGGTGTCCTGAGTGTGAGCGGGAGTAGAGAGGAGGGGCCCCAGAAGCAGCACCATGTTGCCGTGGTAACCAAGCTAGCAGGGTGTGTGACGACAGATTCCCCACCCCCCAGGACAAAGACTCTGCAGGAGGAATTCATTGTGCTGAGTGTGTGCAAGGCTAATGAAATGTTTGGCTAAAGGAAAAGCCCTCCTGCTCCCTTCTGGTTCCTGGGTTGGGGTGAGACCAGAGGAGCAGCCACATGTACCTTAGAAGTCAAGATGGCCACAGGTGGAGGTGCTGTGCGGGAGAAAGAAAACTGTCAGTCTAGCCTGGGGAAAAGACGGGATTGGTCTGGGGGCAGGGAGAGGTGATTGGACCCTCCCAGAGTGCTCAGAAGTTTGGGCTGGGAGATGGAAGCCAAGGGAAGGGAGACAGGCACTGTCTTGGACCTGCCTGGCAGATGTGCTGGCCAGAGTGTTGGCGTCCTAGAAGCCACGGTGGTGAATGGCAGCTCCAACAACACACGCATATTCCAGGAGGGAGCCTGAAGCTGGAGAGCTACCAGCTTAGCTCCTCAGGCTCCAAAGGACAGATAAGAATGGAGCAGGAATTCTGGGCATTGTTTTGGGCTTTGGTGTTTTGGGAACAGTTGGGTTTTGTGTGTGTTCTGAGGAACTGATGAGCCTGGAGATGAGGAGTCCCCCATCCTCCCAAATTGTTTAACATTTTTTTTTAAAGATTTTATTTATTTATTTTTAGACAGAGGGGAAGGGAGGGAGAAAGAGAGGGAGAGAAACAGCAATGTGTGGTTGCCTCTCGCATGGCCCTCACTGGGGACCCGGCCTGCAACCCAGGCATGTGCCCCGACTGGGAATCGAACCGGGACCACCTGGTTCCCAGCCCGCGCTCAATCCACTGAGCTACACCAGCCAGGCCCAAATTGTTCAACATTTTAATAAAGGCCTCCTTCCTTCCTCACTAACCTCTGTCTCTGGAATTTGCTGGTGGGTAGTGATGGGCAGCTGAACCCTACTTTTGTTCAGTAACAAAGACATTCATGTAGATTTTACATACACAATTCTTGTATTATGATTTATTAATTATTATATTATTTGCCATACAAACAACTGTAAACCTAATTTTGCCCCATCCTGTAGTTTAAGAATTTTTGAATTCTTATTTAATAGTACCACATTTTATGAGAAAGGAGTTCTGATTCCCTTTTAGCAGATGAGGAAACTGACAGGCAGGAGGTTAAATTACTAACCCAAGACCTGTAATTAGTACTATTTGATTCTAAGTCTGTCATATTCATTTAAAACCACTATCATCAGGCTTTCTGGCCACCAACCACTCCACTGAAACTACCTTTCCAATGATTTCCCAATTGCCAAATCCAATGATCAATTTTCAGTCCCATTTTTCAATTTTTAGTACAGTAGTCCACCTTTGTCTGGGGGGGATACATTCCAAGAGCCCCAGTGGATGCCTGAAACCATGAATAGTACCACACCCTATGTAGATGTTTTTTCCTAAACAGACATACCTATGACAAAGTTTAACTTATAAATAGGCACAGTAAGAGATTAAAAATAATAACTAACATAAATAGAACAATTATAACAATATACTGTAATGAAAGTTATATGAATGCAGTCTCTCAATATCTTATGGTACTATACCCACCTTTTCACTTAAAGGAAGCGCTTTACAGCTTCTCTTTGGCATATATGAATTTCCAGCATCATAACTCTTGTGCATTTGGGCCATTATTATAAAAGTCAAATAATGGTTCTTGAACACAAGCACTGTGATACTGAAATTACCAATCTGATAACCCAGACTGCTACTAAGTGACTAAGGGGTGGGTGGTGTATAAAGCATGGAGATGCTGAACAAAGGGGTGATTCACATTCCAGTTGGCATGGCAAAAGATTTTACCATGCTACTCAGAAAGGCATGCAATTTAAAATTGTGAATTGTTTATTTATGGAATTTTTCATTTAATATTCTTGAGCCTCCACTGCCTGTGTATAACTGAAATCACAGAATGTGAAGCTGTGGGTAAGGGGGGACTACTGTACTTGACCTTTTAGCACCATTTGACACAACTGATCACTCCCTTTTCCTTAAACACCTTCCCTACCTTTGGTTTCCAGCCCCCTACTTTGTCTTACCTCTCTAGCGTCTCTCTTAGTCATTTTTGCCTAATCCTCTTCATTTCCTTAGCATTACAGGGTTCAATCCTCAGATTTCTCTGTCTATACCTCACTCCTTAGGTGATCTTGATTTAAATACTACCTTCCCCAAATTGGTTCATCTCTTGCATGTTCCCCATTTCACTAAATGACTCTCTTCCAGTGGCTCAGGCTAAAACCTTGGGTAATCTTTTCATCTTGTTCTCTCCCATTTCATATCTAATTTATCAGCAAACCCTGCCTGAAATATATGTGTTCTCAAATCTGACCATTTATCCCATCTTCATTGTTACCACCCAAGTTTAACTCTCACCTAATACTTTAGTAGACTTCTAACTGGGCTCCCTGTGCCCTGTCCACCTCTCTACATTCTAACTCTCCACAATGCACCAACATGATCATTAAAAATATTAATCAGATCCTATTGCTACCCTGTTCAAAACCTTCTAATGTCTTTCTATATTGTCAGAGAAAAATCCGAAGTGCTCACCGTGGCTTCTGACTCCCTCTCTCACCACTTGTATCTTCTCTCATTCTCTCTTAGCCCCGCACACTAGCTTTGCTTTTCCTTGGTCACGCAGAGCTGGCCTGCCCTCAGGAGCTCTGCATTTGCAAGACTGTAGCTAGTAATGCTCTCCCCTGGGCCTCTGCAGGGCTCACTCTTATATTTATACTCAAGGCTTTTTATCAAGTGCTGCCTCCTCAGAAAGGATTTCCCTCACATGCCACCTAAAATGACACTCCAAATACTCCCCATTTCCTTGATTTTTTTAAATTTATTTTTTAATTTATTTTAGAGGAGAAGGGAGGAAAAAAGAAAGGGAGAGAAATATTGATTGGTTGCCTTCTGCAAGGGCCCCAAACAGGGATGGAGCATGAACCCGTAACCCAGGCATGTGCCCTGACCAGGAATCAAATCAGCGACCTTTTGGTTTGTGGGACGACACCCAACCAACAGAGCCACAACGGTCAGGGCAGTTCCTTTAAATGATTTATTTTCTTCATAGCACTTACCACTTTTGGTCATTATATATCATGTTCATTTGTTGAATTTTTTTTGAAGATTCTTTTCTTTAAAGATTTTATTTATTTATTTTTAGAGAGAGAGAAGGGAAGGAGAAAAAGAGGGAGAGAAACATCAGTGTGTGGTTGCATCTCACACATCCCCAGTTGGGGACTTGGCCCAAAACCCAGGCATGTGCCCTGACTGGGAATCAAACTGGTGACCCTTTGGTTCATAGGCCTGTGCTCAATCCACTGAGCTGTACCAGCCAGGGCTGTTTGTTGAATGTTTGTTCAGCCTTGCCATTTTTTGTTTAGTATTATATCATCAGTGTCTGACATAGGGCACATAATAACTATTCAGTATATATTTATTGACTGCCTTTGTCATATGAGAAATGTCCAAACCTGTAGAGAATTTTTAGAAGAGTTTATATGAGCCAAACTGATGGCAATGTTGGGAAGCAAACTAACACATGCTCCAAGAATGACCATTTTGCAGTTTCTTTTATACATTTGGAATTAGGGAGAGAACACAGAAGATGGAGGAAAGCTGGATGCAAATCAGTTAACAAGATTACGTACCCACTTGAGGATGGTTATGCCTCTGGGGGTGTGGGAAAGAGGCATGTCGAAGGTGTGTTAAACTAGATGCACACAAACAATGGACAGGGTTTGCTTTAGGTGAAGATAAATGTTTCATGGCCTAGGATGTGACTACCAAACATGAGCTGGAACTTATGATCAGATCATCCTGTGAGGCTGCTTTTGGTCACTGAATTTATACATACTCCCATCCCCCATTTTTGTCCACACTTTCTCAGGCATCATTCTAGACTCTGGGAATACAGAGTGAATAAAATGAAGTCCCTGCTTTGATGGAGCTTGTAGTTCAGTGGAGAGAGAGTTACCATTAAAAAAAAGCAAGTAAGTAAATATATATTGCACCAGATGGTGCTAAGTTCTATAGATAAAAATAAAGCAGGGCAAGGGGGATAAAGAGTGCAAAGAGGAAAAGTTTGAGTTTTATTCTTTTGAATGGAGTGTAAAGGAAAGCCTTACTGATAAGGTGATGTTTAAATTCAGACCTCAGTGAAGTGAAGGGAGCAAGTCATGAAGATATCTACTAGAAGAATGGTCTAAACAAACAAAAAAGCAAGTGCAAAGGCCCTGAGACAGGAATAAATATTGCTTTATTGAGGAACAGCAAGGAAGCCAATGTGGCTGCAACAGTGAGTAAGGGGGACAATCAAGGAAAAGAGGTAAGGAAGACAAGGTTGTATAGGTACTGTAGTTCATATAAAGACTTTGCTGGGAACTTTTTCTTTGAGGTAGGAAGAAAGTACAGTGCTACAGTGTTTTAAGCAGAGAAGAGGCATGGTATAACTTACATTTTAAAAGGATCACTCTGATTGCTATGTTCAGATGAGATTGTGGAGTGGCAAGGATAGAAGCAAAGAAAGCAGTTATAAGGCTGCTGCAGTAGTGTGGGCAAGAGGTGATGGAATCTTGGCCACAGTGATCATGATAATGGTGGTGATGGATGGTGGAATTCTGGGTATATTTTGAGGGCACAGCTGACAGAATTTGTCGATAGACTGAATATAGAGTATGAGAGAAAGCCAGGAGTCAAGGCGAGAAGGTTTGTGCTGAGCAACTGGTAAGATGCAGTTGCCATCTCACTAAGATGGCAAGGACTGCAGGAGGCACAGATTTAGGGGATGGGATATTAGGCATTCTCTTTTGGACATACTCATTTAATATGCCTGAGAAATATACATTGGAGATATCAAACAGGTGATTGTATATGTGAATCTGGAGCTCAACAGGGAAATCTGGCTAGAGATGTATATTTAGGAATCATCAGCATATTGATAGTATTTAAAGTTATATGCTGCCTAAGATTATCTGGAAAATATAGAGGAGGAAAAATGTTCTGAGAATTAGGTCCTGAGGCACTCCATTCATAGAGGTCAGGGAGATGAGGAGGAACTAAGAGAGGGGGCAGAGAAGGAACAGCCAGTGAGACAGAAGGAGAAATAAAAGAGTGATCTCTTGTAGGCCAAGGGATGAAAGTGTTTCAAGGAGGAGACAGATCAGCTGGGTAAATGCTGCTAAGAGATCCAGTAAGATGAGGACTCAGAACTGACCACTGGGTTTAACGATGTGGACCACACAGATGATCCTGACAAAAGCAGCAATGGGGGTGAAAAGTTGATTGGAGCAGATTCAGAAGAGAATGGGAAGAGAGGAATTGAAGACAGCATGTACTGACAACACTTTCAAGTTTTATTTACAGGGAAGCAGATTAGCCAGAGGGAGACATGGAGTTGAGAGGTAAATGTTGTCATGTATTAAAATGAAGATATTTTAGAACATGTTGATAGTCTGATGGGAATGATTCAGTAGAGAGGATAATTTGACTATGTAGGAGACAGAGGGGTAATTTCCCAAGCAACATCTTTGGGTAGGTGAGAGAATATTAAATCTAGTACCCAAGTTAAGATGATGATCTTGTACAGGAGCTTGGTTAGTTTCTCTATGACGACATGTGGTGAGGCAGAGGATATGGTAGATGTGGTGACGGGAGCAGGTAGAAGACTTTTTTTTCTGGTTGGGTTGCTTCTCTTTTCTTAGGGAAATGGAAGGTAGGGTTGTCGGCTAGGTGAGGTTTGAGAGACGAGAAGTTGTAAAACAGTTGGAGAACGGAGGGGTGAACAATGTAGGGAATGTGGTAGGATTGCCAGGCAGCACCAAGGACACACTTGAGGTTAGTGGTCATGATTTAATGAGTGCTCTTCACAGTTGGTGGTTTTCCTCCAGCTGTGTTTGATGGCATTGGTGCGAAGGGAGAGCTGGTAGACATCGGGTTAGCATGGATTGGGCTTTGCCAGGCAAGTTTGATGAGGGGAGAAAAGTAGATAGTAATGAATTATGGCTAGGAACCGGTAAGGATAGACATGAGGATGTTTTGGACACTGAAATGATTCTAAGATCAATGGATTGTAGATCCAAAACAGAGGAAGAATTTTGAAGTCAGAGCTGGAAAGCTGGGAGTGGTGGTCAGAAAGTGGGATGCTTAAGATTGAGATTTTGAACACAACTCCTGAACAAACTAACTGTAGGACCTTAGGGTTCAGAAGCTCCCCAGACTAAGCTTTCTATTTCTGAGTATAAAAAAGTTTTTGGTATGCATTATAGGAATACTTTGTGAAGAGAGGGGAGAAAGGAAACAGTGATGAAGATGCCTTAGACAGAAGGAAGTAGAGTAATAATTGTATCAAACATAAAGGGAAAGCAAATCGAATAAAGAAAAACCAAAATCGAGGTCACAGAGATCGATGTGGGAAAGGAAAAGACTGGAAAGAGATTTATCCCATAAGGCAAGGTCATAGTAACTAATGTAGGTGGGTGAAGAGATTTAGAATCAGGGTTGAAAAGTAAAAACAGAAATACCTGACAAGTCCTGACAGGTGTGACTCAGCTGGTTGGGCATCGTTCCACAGAGTGAAAGGTCACTGGTTTGATTCCTGGTCAGGGCACTTGTTGGGGTTGTGGGTTTGGTCCCTGGTTGGGGTGCGTACGCCAGGCAACCAATCCATGTTTCTCTCTCACCCAAATATTTCGCTCCCTCTCTTTTTCTCTCCCTTCCCCTCTCTCTAATAATAAATAAATAAATAAATAAATAAAATCTTTTAAAAAAGAAAGAAATGCCTGATATTGTTGATCCATGAGGGGACTTCCCATGGGTGCTGTCAGAAATAGCTGATTTTATGGCTCTTCGAAAGTCCTTATTCATAACATCAGGAGTTGTTCAATCTCCGGCTACCATGTATGATGATGAGACGCATTCCTCTCAAAGAGAACTGTGACTATTCAGCAGTCATCCATTTCAGGGGATATCAAGTAGTGGTCAAACCACAGGATGAGCTGGAATAGTGAAATATTATCTGGACACACTGCTTCTCCAAACACAAGTGTTCGAAAGAGCAGTGTGGGAGACCTCTGGCTGCTCAAGTAAAACTCAGTAAAATTTTATTAATAACTTAGATTGCAGACCTGTTTGTGGCTTATCATTTACTCTCGAAAATAATCACTTATTGAAAATTTTAAATAAAAAATAAGCTCAAAATGAATTCTTATTGTGATGATGGTTGCACAACTCAATGGATATACTAAAAGTTATTAAATTATACACTGAAAATGGATGCATTTCATGGAATATAAAATGACACCTCAAAAAACTTTGAAAAACTGAATTCATATTTACTAAATATTATAATGTCATATTTGAAAATTTAAATCAGGGTCAGACTTAAAGTAGTGCTGTGTTGATTTTTAAACTCATTAAATTAAAGCAGCTGACCAAGGCACAGTTCTGATGAAAGAAAAACCCATTAGGGAAGAACTAGGTCACTCATTATGTGTTTCCAGTACCAGTGAACATAAACCAGAAGTGCAACTGCAACGTCGCCCGGAGTAACAACAGGAATTGGTGTAAGGCGCTGGAGATTCCGTCCTTGCAACGCTCCTTGGCCGGCGTGTGCTCTTGTTTTCCTTCGCTCTCTCTTCCTCGCTCTCTGTCTTAAACAACTCAGCAAAATAAAAGTTTGGTTTGTTGTTGGACAACATTATTTCACACAGGCATTAAACCGGCCAAAAAATAAATAAGTAAATAAATAAACAAATAGCCACTACATAAGTTAAAAAAAAGAAGCCTTTTGTCTTTGGCCTCTTTAACTCTCTCATACAAAGCAACTACTTCTAGTACAACTAAGTACACACACACAAATAATTACTGGAATGCTGGAATTAGATTGCTGTTTTTGTTCTTTTTGCTTTTTTTTTTTTTTTTTTTTTTACAAGGTTGCTTTTTTCTCCTTTCAGATTATAATGAACATGGTTACACTGCAGGGAAAGTAGGACAGAGAACACTCCAAAGCCTGGTTTGGTCATCCGAGATCATTAAAAATGGCTGACTCCTAACAATTTGTATGAAAATATAAAATGTAAATAGAAAATACAAACAAAACTTTCCTTTTAAAAGTATTTTTAGCCCTGGCTGGGTAACTCTGTTGGTTAGAGTGTGGTCCCAATACACCAAGGTTGCAGGTTCCATCCCTGGTCAGGGCACAAACAAGGATCAACCAGCGAATGCATGAATAAGAGGAACAACAAATTGATATCTCTCTCTCTCTTTCTCTCTCTTCCCCCTTCCTCTCTGTCTCTAAAATAAATAAATAAATAATAAAAAGAAAATAAAGTAAATTAAAAAATTAAAGTATTTTTAATAAAAAAATAGGGCCTTGGAAGTTTGGGTCTTTTCCTCCTCTTTTGTAAATTTGTGTTGTGGTTTTGGTTGCATGGGGAGAATGCATGTCATCTATGAGTGACGGTGCATTTGGTTAGAGGGCCTCTCTACATGCAGGGTGCCATGTTTAGATTCTGGGATGGGAAGTGGAAGGTGAATAGGTCATGGTGAACTTTTGATGTTTTTGAACTTAACTTTTTCTTTTTTACTGTCTAGTCATCCTCATTGGTCTTCTGCTTCTTGATGTCAACATCCTCATCCTCATCATCTGCCCATTTGCTGGTAGCTGCCTCAGCTTCCTCATCTTCATCTTCATCCTTTTCTTCCCCATCTTTCTCCTCTTCTTCATCTACCTCATTGCCAGCCTCCTCCTCCCCACACTTCTCTTTAAACTTTCCTTGCTGGATGTGCTTTACTGCCAGAAGTGTAACAATTTTTAATACTAAAGTGGGAAGACAGCTAGAAGATAGTTGTAAATTTTGCTGACAGGAGAAGGGCCAAGTAAGAACTTGCATGTAGATCAGTCTGCTAGCTAAGTCATCATTCCCACCAAGAAAACGCCATATCCGGAGTGTGACTGGAGCGGCAATTTGAAGGCTCAGCTGGCCTGGTTTCTACGGATTTTGGAAAACCCTTAGCTAGGACACAAGTGTACTAATGTGGGGCCCATTGCCTCATGATCTTCTCATAGCTATTATTTTGCAATACTTATTCATGACAGTGAGCAGTCACTGAATATTCCAGGCTTACAACTGTGTTACTAAACTTTTTATGCTTATTGCCAAACTGAAATGTCTGAAACACCCAGCAGTGGCAGGCAAACTGAAAGTCTCAATTCTGAATGTCTCTTTTCTGCAGTAATTAACAACTTGTGCCAAGTCCGGGCTCTTTGTTTTTCCTCACATGATTCCTGGCCTCCCTTCCTGCTGCACCCTGTGGCCTGACTGAACCAGACCCCATGCACCTCCCAGTCTTGGCTCCTGCTGCACCTTTCCAAGGGCCAGCTCTGAGGCAATCTCTCCTGAGTTGACATCCTGGTTCTTCCCCCTAAGTAATTGTGTGACGTAGGGAACTTCCTTTACCGTTGCTGGAAAATGAGTCAATAATTCTCTGGGTGGTGGTTTGGCAGTACATGCTCAATAAAAATTAATATCATTCCTGGCTATTCTAGGAGAGTAAAATTAGATCACTTTCCTCTGAGTGGAATGCATTTCATAACTTAGCACTTACAAACTTTCTCGTATTTTTGCTCATTATTTCACGTGGCAGCTGTCTTAGATCCTTGGTTAGTCTAAACCCTCCCTGGGGGAGAGAAAATGCTCTATTCTATTTTGAAGTCCTCTTAGAATGTCTACTCGGTTATGGAGCAAGACTATGCAGGTTTTGAATATGTGACAGTTTGTGGGCAGTTGGGTTTGTTGGCATCACTGTTTTTAGTTCCATTAAGTAGTGGTAATGGGATCAGACCAGGTGGCTAGGATGTAGGGACATTTTGATTGGGCTGTCGGACCTGTGTAATTGTGTCTGGCCACTGTATGAGGTTTGTCTCCTTGCATCATAAGAGTTCAGTTTCTCAGAAGGTGGAAAGCCCTTAATTACTTTATTAATCCAAACAGAGGGCTTTCCATACAGTCTAATATGTGAAGTTTCTATTACTCATCTTGATTACTGACACCCAGTTGCCATTCCAGAAGCTTGAGACATCCTTAACTCTTCCTTCTTTGCCTTCCTCACACCTACCATATTTTGCCATGTATAATGTGCAATTTTATTGCCCAAATCTTTGAGGGAAAAATAAGCATGCACATTATACCTGGGAATAGTGACTACATAACATGGGTGTAATGATTACATAACAGAAAAGTGGGTGGGCATTATACATGGCAAAATACATTGATATTGTCAGCCACACTCGTAGATTCTTCCTCTTCCATTACTCTTTGGTGCATCTCTCCTCTAAGCTCCAGGCTTTAGTTCAGGCTTCCATCATCTCTTATCTGGAGCTTTATAATAACTTCACAGTAGGTCTCCTTGTCTCTCCTAATTTACTTGCTGCTGCCTGTTACATTTTTGACTAAACAACCATCTTATTAGGTTATTCTCCTTTCTAAAATCTTTCAATGATTCACCATTATTGAGAGAAAAAAAATCCCTCCCCCTATGGAGTCCTTCACCATCAAAACACTGTCTCCTTTCCCATCTTTGTCTTTCCTCATTTTTCCCTCACACCTTCACCCTTGTTATCGCCTGCAGGCTCTGTGCTCTTTCAGATTCTTTTTAATACACTGTTTTCTTGCCCTGGAATGCCCTTCTTCACTTCTATTTTGATCAATTCTACATAGTGCTTTGGAACAAAGGCTCTGGGTCAGATGCCTTCGCTTTAATTCCGAGTCTTCTGCTTGCTAACTGGGATATTGGGCAAGTTATTTAACCTCTGGAGCTTCACTTTTCTCATTTGTAAAATGGAGATTATAACCACCACCTTCAAGAGCTAGTATAAAGACTGAATAAGAAAGTACATGTATTGTACCTTGTGGTGCCTAGCACAGAAAGAAGGCCCAATAAATCTTAGCTATTGCTACTGCTTGAAATTCAAGCATCATATGAAGTCATTGCTCTCTTGACTTGTGTGGTAGGCACAGGATGGCTCCCCAAAGATATTCACCCTAATCTCTAGGACCTATGAATATGTTATTTACATAGTAAGGGGACTTTGGAGAAGTGATTAAATTAAGGCTCCTGAGATGGGACAGTGTTCTGCATTATCCAGGTGGGTCTAAACTAATCATAAGGGTCCTCATAAGAGGAAGGCAGGTCAGTCAGAGAGAAGAGAAGGTAATGTGATGATGGAAGTAGAGATTGAAGTGATGCAGCCATGAGCCAAAGAATGCTGGCAGCTTCTGAAAGCTGGAAGGGGGAAGGAATGGATTCTTCTCTGCAACCTACAGAAAGAACCACCCCTGTCAACAGCTTGACTTTAGACCCTAAGACTCATTTATGACTTCTGACCTTCAGAACTGTGAGAAAATACAGTTGTGTTGAATTAAGCCACTAAGTATGTGGTAGTTACAGCAGTGGCCCTCTCTCTCTCTCTAGTATGCCTTTGCTTTTCCCCACCCCCTTCTTTCCCCAGAGCATGCTCTGTCTGAAGCGTGGCCTCTCCTTCCCCCATGCACATATATCTTCACTTTCTTTCTCCTAAGTTCCAAGGACCCTTTTTTTGACTCTATAACTTGTTTCCTCAGCCCACACAGCTCAGCCGAGTCACTTCTTCCATACCTCACTTCTTCTACCTCTGTGACTTTCTAAATAAAAGTTTGCTTGTATTTGAGTCTTGGCTCTGAATTCTTTCTTAGCCAGAACTCAAGTACCAAGGTGCTGAACTGAGGTCCAATTGCCAGCACCATTGTGGTGCTGATTCACCACCAGCAGAACCAGCCCCTTCTATGTGGTATGGGCATCTGCCCTTTGAGGGCCATACCTTTTCTTTATTCCTCTCTTCAAATACTGATGAAAATGTGCTTCTGGCTCTGTTTTGTAGAGAAAGTGAAGACCACAGGAGGAAAACAGTCTGTGGACAATGATAAACTGGGAAGTTCCAAGCTGAGACTAAATTACCCTAGAGACAAGTTCGAGTGGAGGGGATCTGCAGAGTAAATGGAGAGATTTGGAGTAACTCGGTCTCCAAATGAGCAAGAAGCCCTGTCCCATCTGATGCACTGAGAGAAGATAAGGAAATCCATTCTGATGGATATTAAATAGGTGAAGGAGAAACAGCTTATGATTGTTCTCCAGACAACTTAAGAAAACAGAAAAAAAGGTGAAAGAAGGAGGGACTGGCCAGGAAGCCAGAGACCTCCAAAGGGGTCAAAGGAAGTGACCCCTTTTGGTAAGACCATGAACACCAACAAGAAGGTCAGAGGGAATAACAAAGGACCTGAGAGAGAGACACACACACACACATCAATTTGTCATTCCACTTATTTATGCATTCATTGGTTGATTCTTGTGTGTGTTCTGACCAGGGGCACTGAACCTGGTGTATGAAGAAGATGCTGTAACCAACAGAGCTCCCTGGCCAGGGCTGTAGGTATGTCATGTTAAATTTATAGGTCTCCCTCATTAAATTGTGTGTTTTTTAGGAGCTCTTGCTTTTTGTCACTGTTTGAAACCACCTCCTATCCCCACCTCTATGTTCTTAGCATAATGCCTGGCACATCTTAAACTCCCATCAATATTTGATGAAGGAAAGTGTATGGTCTCAAGTGTGATTTTGTTTTGATTGGATTCAGCTCATGGAAAAATGGAGGGACCAGTCATGGATTCTCAAATAAGGTTCTGTGTCTGGCAAGCAGAGGTCTGGGAAATGTGTTAGAGAAAATGATTGAAAACAGGTCTGGGGATTGTTGTAGAAAAAGAGAAGTGACTGTAATTGGAGGAGTGCCTGGCCCTGTAATATTTTATATGATGAATATTTCATTGGGTTCTGGTCTGTGCTTTCCAAAGATATGATAGAGCTAGAAAAGATCCAGAGAAGGACATTAAAAATGATCAAGTACAGAAATAGTTATATAGGGTGGTAAAAATAAAAATGATTCAATTTGCAAAAGAAAGTCTTAAACTCATAAAGAATAGTCATGGCTTATTTTCTCAAATGCTGAAAAAGTAGAAATAGGTAATATTGCTTGAAGACTGACAGTCCTTCCAACAAAAATAAAAGGAAATGTCTCTTTCTATAGCATGCATTGAAATCTAGAATCCATGACTCCAAGTGGTGGTGCCTACCAAAATGTGAATATTATGGGCCAGGCTACATGAAGGGTCAGGCCAGCTGGGCAGCTGCCTGAGGTGCCTCTCAGAGACACAAACCATTACAAAGTACATCAGAATATGGTGTCTGCAAGCTCAGGTTTTCCACATACAGCTTCTTACAATTTTATGTCTGTAAAATTTGCCTTGTTAAAGTAAACAGTGCCCTTGAGTGGAATTTAAAGATAAGAAAAATATCTCCTCACCGCTTTGGAATGCTTTAGGATTGCACAGGTAATTGGCTTCATCAACTAACTCTTGGATTGAACAGAAGGGATGGCCTTAGTTAATCAGAATCACTTGATTATTTTCTTATCTACACCTTAATCTCTGTAATATACCTTACATAACTTCATGTAAGGACTGCTGTAGTCACTGACTCAGCCAGATTTGAGCCATCCCACGTAAGGTATATTACATGAAGTTATGTAAGGTTATATTACATGTGGTTCAAAAAAAATCACAAAAGGAAACTCTAGAGAGAACAAGAACCACAGAAAAGTGGGGAATTATTGTGCCGATATTTTTCCAGGACATATAACTTTACATTGGCTAGTGGAAATCAAATACCAAATTGACCTTAAGTGAATAATTTTTATTGATAAAATATCATTTAATACATTTTCCATTTAGAAATGTTGAACACCTATTTAAAGAATATAATTTTGAGGGACTTCCAGTATGGGAAACTGAAGTTCTCAATTATATCCTAACTGTAGGCTTAGGAAAGAGTTGTAAAAATTCATAGCAAATTATCAGTAGCAATTTAGAAATGTTTCAAGATAATAGCCATCCTTGGGCAAGCCAGCCCATCGACTGTGAGCAAACGAGCTGGAGTGTGTGCAAGTGCTTTGAAACTTGCCATTGCTGTGCTTTGTACAATTGGCCCCTCCCTGCTCTATCCCTCCTGCCTGCTGTGCTGATTATGATGTTGCCATACTGTCTAGGTCACAAAGAAACTGTGGCCAGGTCTATTAAAGCAACCCTCCAAACGAGGCAGTCAGGAAATTGTCCCTTGTGATGGCATGCCTGGTGACTGAGAGCCACTCAGTTCCCAGCATGTCTCCTGAATGCCTGGTATTCCGCAGCCCAGGCTGCAGGGACTAGAGCCTGGTCTTGAACTCTGGCTGACAGGCTGTCAAAACTGGTTCTACCCACCTTGCACCTGATTCTGATTCTCAGCAGGCCCCTTCCCTGAAACTGAACCCTATTTCTAACCATCTTTCTTATGCCTCAGGCTCTGCTGAGTCATTACCTTGTGGAGCCCCAAACAAAGCAGAGAAACAGGATTCCTGGATCCAAGTATTTCTTCCATCTTGCAGACAGAGAGCCTTCCTGGAATCGTTTGCATCTGGCCTGGAGTTGTCTTGGGTCACGCCTCTTGCCCTTTCGGACTGCTCTAGTCAATGACTCAGCCGGACTTGAGCAGTAACCCTCTCCGTCCCTCCCAGCCCAGGGAACTTCCCAGCGTGGTACTCATCTAGCCTTTTGCTCTTTACTATACATTGTATAATACATAAATATTTAACATATATAAAGTTTAATATGTAAATAAACATAAATGTTTTTGAGGTTGTTTAAATGAAGGGAAATAACCATTGCCTCTCATAATCTACCCCATAGTACAATTTTTAAAAGACAAACCATGTGGTGAGAATGTAAAATTGTGCAGTTGCTTTGGAAGACAGCATGGTACTTCCTCGCAGTGTTGAACACAGTGTTATCTATGACCCAGCAACTTCACCCCTGGGAACATATCCAAGGGAAACAAAAACTTATGTCTGTGCAAAAACTTAACACAAATGTTCACAGCAGTATTATTTATAATAGCCAAAATGTGGAAATAACCTAAATGTCTATCAACTGGTGAGTGGATAAATCAAATGTGGTATATCTACATAATGGAATATTACATAAAGAGGAATGAAATTCTGATACATATTACAACATGGATGAACCTTAAAAACATTATGCTAAGTGAATGAAGTCAGTAACATATCAAAACACACATTGTATAATTTTATTTATATGAAATGTCCAGAAAAAGAAAATATAGAGAAATAGGAAGTAGATTTGTGGTTGCCTAGGGTTGGGGGTGGGGTGGGTGATGGCTAGGGAGTGACTATTTCTTTTTGGGATGCTAAAAATGTTCTAAAATTACATAGTAGTGACAGTTGTACACCTCTGTAAATATACTAGAAACCACTCAATTGTACACTTCCAATGGATAAATTGTATAGTATGTGAATTATATCTCAATACAGCCATTTAAAAAAGATAAAATATGACACTTAAAAATATTTTTGAGAAGTTTTGATTACACAAAAAATTCATTCTGATCATTAAAAAAATCAAACACTACAGAAAAAGTTAAATTCTCACTTAATGTGCCTTCACGCTCCCTGAAAATGAACAACTACTCATTTTCCTAGGGCTTTCCTTAGAGAGATACATACATATGTGTGTGTGTGTGTGTGTGTGTGTGTGTAGGTTTTTGTTTGTGGTTTTTAAATCAATTTTTGAAAGGCAATCATCTTTATGCATTATTAATAAAATTACAGATGAGTTACCTAAAAAATACTGAAACAAGTTGTATAAATAATGATGATCATGTATATTGAGGAAAAAAGCAAACCTCATCCTGATAAATCTCATCCAGATTCTGAAATTTAGGGGAGAGATTAGTAATCTAAAAATAGGAATACATAGACAGATCTTATCACATCCTAAAGGTTACTACCTAGAAATAAGTGTTCCAACCCCAAATTTTTAAAGTATATTTTAACTAACTGCAGGCAGAGAGATCTAGAATTACACTTCCCATCTATTATAATTAAGCTAAGGAGAGGGTTACTTGAACTACTTCTGAAGAATGTTAACAGATTTTAGTTGACCTTGCCTAGAGTTTATAATACTGTATATTCTTTAAGTTGTTCTTTATAATGGATATTTGTTCTTTAGTGATAGTTACATTACAGCTTTTACCGTAAAAACTATAGAACATTTGGTGAAGCAGATTAACAAACCAGAAATGACAATGTATATTCTAAAACATTTTTGCAGAAGGATACAAACCACTGACTCATGTTGTGCATTCAAGTTAGGAGTGAAATGATTTGTAAAGTAGATTGTCATTCTGTTCCTGTATGCATTATACCACCTGAAGAGGGCTGCTGCCTGTTTCTGATGGGATAACATTAATCTTATTCTCCAAGTAAGTGCTCAGCATATCTTGAAGATCAGCAAGAAAGCCTCACTCAGTGTTGCTGTGTTCACAGAGGATGGCATTTATTCCTTGGGAAGCAGCATCTAGAATACCATGATGGGACATGTCGCCTGTGTGGGTAAAGCTCAGCTCTGCCCCCGCAGAACACTGCTAGCAGAACCTGCACAAAGAGCCGCAACTCTGACTTGCGACTCAAGGTCCTCCTTACCCCAAGAGCAAGGCCAACGTGAGATGCTGTTAGGTGCCTTTTGATTTGCTCAATCGTGGTTGCCAAGGAGACAGGTTCATTCAGTGTTCATAACTGTCCTGTTCCAATGTGCAGAAGCAGAGGCTTTGCCAGTGACAGAATTTCAGTCTTCTGATAAAGCTGTGTGTTCTGGGAAAGAAAAGCCACCGCCTGCATCAAAGCCTGCTGACTACACTTCAGAGCAATCTGTGTTTGTTCTTCATCATCAGTCCAAGCAGAAAAGGAGGTGGTAGAAACAACTGAAATTCCTTTCACTGTAGAAATGACTTTGTCCAGGTCTAGGGTGTGGTTAACATCAAGTTCTACTCTGTGTGTTTCCTCTTCTGGGTAGTGAGGTGCTTTGGAAGGATGCGTGGGCCTGGAGGTGCAAACTCCAAGCCCTTTAGCCAAACCGGTTGTTGACTCCCTCGGGTGCAGCAGCATAGGCTGTGTGAGGAGGGTAAATAGCGACTCTGTTCGCCAGAGCCCGGATCACAAGGTGCTCCTTCCAGGTTTTCCAGGTTATGAGCGTCATGGGTGGGAAAATAGGCAGAGGATAGGAGAGAATGCAATCAGCCTTCTCTTGCAGTGCCTCCTGCATCACTTCTTTGGTGAAGTTATTGGTCAGGAAGGGTATGTTTACAGTGTGTGGTAGGCTTGGTTCCACCAGGAATCCAACATTGTCCCAACTCTCAGCAAATGAGAGGTGTGCAAAGTCACTCAAGGAGGAAAGGACAGCCTTCAAATCTGTGCAGGAACAGGGAGGACTGCGGATCAGGGAGTGAACAAGCTGGACTGTGTGGGGACCCGTCATTCGCGAGGTGACAACCAGGTAAAACCGAGTAGCAGTCCTGGGAATACTCCTCGTGAGTCACTTCTGGTCCCCTAAGTCAGTTTTTAAAAATTGTTTTTTCTTTTTTATTGATTCTAGAGACAGGGGAAGGAAGAGGGAAAGAGAGGGAAAGAAACATCCAGCGATTGCCTCTTGCATGTTCCCTAACTGGGGACCAAGCCTGCAACCCAGGCATGTGCCCTGACTAGGAATCAAACCGGTGACCTTTTAGTTTGCAGGACAATGTCCCACCAACTGAGCCACATTGGCCAGGGCTGTTTGTATTTTTTACTTTTATTTTGTCATACTGTACTTTATTCTGTATTTTTATCTTTTCATTCTTGAAAGCTTTCCATGCCAGTCTATATAGGTGGGCCCCATTCTTTTTAATTGCCATATAGTATTCTGCAATATGGATAGACAGACCCTAATTTATTTAGCATTCTCTTACTGGTGGATATTCAAGTTGTTCACAGTTTTCCATTTTGCAATAAATGCAGGGATGAAGATCCTTGCAGATGTCTCTTCATGTATATGCCTCATTATTTCTCCTGGGTAGACACTGAGAAGTAGGATAGCTAGATCATAAGATATGCACATTTTAATTTTAAAAGTATTGTCACGTTGCTGCTGAAGTGGCCATAACTGTTTATACTCTGTCTGGCCGTGACTGAGACTATCCTTTCTCTTATGCCTTGACAGAATATGTGTGTACACTTGGTAAAACACTTCATATAACAAATGTTTATATTTTGCCAAGCAAATCACTGGAAAGTAGATTCTTATTTCCATAATTACTAATGAAATTGAACATCTATTCATAGGATTGCCTTTTCATATTCTTTCCCCCCTTTTTTTCTATTGGAGTGTTTGTGTTTTTATTTTTGAACTTTAGTAGTTCTTCATATGTATTTTGTGTAAAAAATACCTATACAAATAACTATCTATCTATATATATATATGTATACACACATTTCCTTCCTAGTCATTTCTTTATGATTTTTGCTTTTTGTGTTTTCTTTATTTCCTGCCAATTCTGTAAACATATGATCTTGGTAAGAATTTTATTTTATTTTATTTTAATTTTCTAAATGTCCCAGTGCTAGACAATTGTCCCAGGGCTATTTTTTGTTTTTATTTTAGCTTTTAAAAATTTATTTTTTAATTTTTATTTTCCCAGTGCTATTTATTGAATACATTATCTTTTTCCCTACTATTTCAAAGCACCATTTTCCATCTACTAAATTCCCATGTCAATGACAATGTTTAATCTTATACATAGAATGAATCTGGAACCAGTGGAAGGAGGAAGTCTGCGACCACAGATGCGGCCGGCTCCCTGAACTGCCTGCTCTGGGGGTTTCCAGCGAGGAAAGCATGGGGACTTTCCAAAACTAGAACTGTGCTTTTTAGCATTAGGCAAATAAGTTGGCAGCAAAATACTGCACATCTTCTTAATATTAACTGATTTAACAATTTATTATGTCATTTTAGCTTCTTCTTTCCAGAAAATTAAGGTCAGGGTATTTGTTCTCCAGGTTTCTCCCTGTGACACCCCTCAGATGGCACGTGTCCCTTCACTAAGGGTCACTGCTTTACTTGGACTCTGGTGACTTCTGGTGACCTCTCTCTTGCCTTGTGCCCTTGGACCTCTGCTGCTGTCAGTCCAGGCTCCTCGTAAGATTCCTACCTTTCCTACACCTTTGTCACTAGTCCAGTGGTGTGCTGGTAAATAGCTGGAGGGAAGGAGGAAAAGGGAAAGAGCCTTAATTTGTAGCATTTGCCCATTGCTGTGGAGTAACTATTCCCATCATGCCAATTTCAAGCTACCAGGTAAAGTTACCAAACACAGAGTTGGGAGGAAATGCTAAGAATCAGCTTTTGTAAGTTGTTGTGAGCCAGCTGCAGCACGCCACTGAAATAGTCACTTGGTAATAAAGTCTTTTAAAATTATCCTAATTTAAATGTGCCATTTGATTCTTATTTGATCCCAGGCTGATGCTGATACTGTCCTGGAGCATTGCTCAGCCAGAGAGGGAAAGGAACTCTCTTTTCTATAGGACCTTCATCTGGGAGGATGTGAATCTAGAACCTCAGGGGCTGTCTGAAAATACCAAGACATGGAGGTAGGCAAATTTCTGGTGATACCATTTGAAGCCCTGGGTAGAGCAAATGCTTGAAATAAACTGTGCCCTGAACAACTCTAGGACATGTCCTGATGGAGAATGAAGGAACTGTCTTGTAAATGCACAGTTCTGCTCATGGAAAATGTCAAAATACGGTGTTATAACAAGTAGGAAGCATTTTGAAAGGTTGCTGCTATGACCACACACACACAAAAAAAAACAAAAAACAAAGAAGGCAGTGAAGAAATGTGAAAGGCAAACAAAAATCTATTTGATGGCAGAGTTTATTGCTCTACTTGCTTTGGAGGTGAAAGACAAAACAAAACAAAACATATATCCTGAGAAGAAAAGGAATCCTCCAAACTCTTCAGGTGTTGTCTTTAAATGTTTAAATACATACTGCTATGAAATCCCAAAGAAAAAAGAGACAAAGAAAGAAAGAAACTGTGCCTTGGGCTTTTCAGGAATATGAACTAATAAGTTATTTCTCTCTTTTTGTTTTGTTTACTCCTTTGTTTTGGTTTATATCTTTGCTTAAGCCAGTTTCGTTGGGATTCTACCACCGGCACACAGAATATTCTAAGGTCTGCAGCTGCATGCCATGGCCTGGACCACTTCCTCCTCGATTTCTTCATTCCAGCCACATGGGTTTTCTTTCAGTCACTCAGAAGCTCCTTGTGTTCCTCTGCCATAATTACTTTGCGTGCACTGTTGCCCCAGCCTGGAACATTCTTCTGCCCGTTTTTTCCCAGTTAACTCCTACTCATTTTCCAGATCTCTGTCTAACATCATTTGGGTGGCTCACTACCATGTGGCCCTGGATGACTTACACCCTCTGGTATTTGTGTAGTTCCCTCTTCTTGACTCTGGCTTGGCCCTGGTACTGCTGGAACCAGTAGGATTTAGCACATAAGGATGCTGTGCCAGTTCCAAGCCTAAGCCTGAGGAAAGGTGGGAGCTTCTGCTTTTGTGTTCTTGAGCCAAATGTAAAAGGTCTGATCCTGTCCTGGGGAGAGCACATGGAGAGACTGCATCAGAGAACCCTGGCTGTATCCCAGCCTGCAGGCCAGCCGAATGCGGTCACGTGACTGACCGCCAGGCCCAACAAAGAAGCGGACCAGTGGAGCTGAGCCCAAATGACAAGACTGTGAGCAAATAAATGGTTTGTGTTCTTCAAGGTTGTTGCTGTTAGTCATTACATCTTGGTAGGTTGTTGTGAAGCAATAAATAACCGAACAAGAAAAAACTCCTAAAAAACACTCCTCTGGCATTCTTAGACCAAGTCAACCCCCCATCAGACATCATCACAGTGCTGTGCACGTTGCTTTACAATACTTATCACAATCTATAATGATGCACTTAACTCAAGAAAGACTTTCTTTTTCAGGGGCCCCTACCTGTGATAAATTCAAGAACTCCAGGATTATTTCCCTAACCCTAACTCATTGGTCCGTGTCATTGAGATGGTGAGGGTGGGTCTGCCTGCCCAGGGTCCTGGGTCTCTGCTTCCATTCCTGCTAAATCTGTGTCTGATCCTCTGTATGTAGGTTCTGTAGAAGTTTTTGCAAAGAAATTTAATGCAGTAAAGGTTCCACATTTCCCCCACTCCCCAATTCCTGATTCTTCTTTTAAGCATTAGGCAACATTAATAGGAAAACTAGATATGAAAAGATTCATGATTTATAGCATTCAGATTTACACAGCAGGTTCTTTCAAAGTACACTTAGGGGAATAAATCTGTGCTAACTTTGGCAATCTTGCAAAGTACAGAGCCTTCCAATTCTAAAGGTTTTTGTGGTGAGTCATTAAGTTAAAACAGGAAATCCATACCGGTAATAAATCTTTGTAGAAGAACTCTATGTTCTTTTTAAAATTGATTGTTTCTAGGTGGTTACTGCAACTAACATTATCAAAAGAATAGACTTCTGTTATGATATAAAATGATGCTTTCTGAGAAATTGTCCCTGGTTTTGTTTTTTGTTATAATTTGACACAGGAGATTTATTATGGAGAGTACTTCCAGAGGACCAGAACTTTTGATACACTTATTCTGTTATTTTCATTGCTTAATATTATAGATAATAAATTTGCCAACTTGGACATTTTTGGTTGCTGTGCTTGTAGGGAGATGGCCCATGGAGACCCAAATGTAATGTACCTTAGGGTCTGCTGTCCTGGCATCCCAAGGCTTCAACCCTGGGGAGTGAAGTCACACAGGGATTCCCAAAGCCCATCCTCTCACTCATGTGCTCTTCACCCACATTCCACTTACCTAGTGACAAAGACTGCTCTATTCTTCCTCACCAAGCTGTCACCTTCTCTCTTTTTCCATTGACACTGCTTTAGCTCAGCCCTTTGGACTTTTGTGGCGGCCTCAGAAGCAGCTTTCTTGCCTTTAGTCTCAGCTTCACTCCATCTACCTCCAAATCCACTTTCCACCATTCTACTGGAAGGATCGGTCACTCTTTTCCTTAAAAACTTCCCATGACTCGCCCTGACTGGTGTGCCTCAGTGGGTTGGGCGTCGCCCTGCCAACTGAAAGATCGCCCAGTCAGGGTATATGACTGGGTTGTGAACCAGGTCTCCAGGTCTGGGTATGTGAGAGGGAACTGAGTGATATTTCTCTGACACATCAATGTTTCTCTCCTTCTCCTTCTCCCTCTCTTCTCCTCTCTCTAAAATAAATAAAATCTTAAGATAAAATCTTCCCATGACCCACCATTCTCTGCAGCAGAGGTACCTTCTGGTCCACTGGTCAGACATTTAGCAGACGAAAGGACAAGGGGCCAGAAACCCTCTGAAGCTGCGGAGACAAGCGACACGCACGCGAACCATTTCCTGGGTGAGGCCTGTCACTTTCATCACAGATACTCAAAGAGATCTATGGCTCAACAGGAGGGAAGAACCACTGGCCAACAGGACAAAAACAGATTCCTTGGCATGTGACATGACTGTCTAAAGGGCAATGGAGGTGGCGAAAAGATGCCAGAAGTACAAGTTCCTTTGCCCTGCAGGGCAAAACATGACTTGGCGCATCCTCCCTATAGGAAAGCCAAGTTTCCATGCCTTCAGGTGTCCATAGTGGCGTCTTATGCTGATGTGACCACCCTTTGCGAAGGGCTATCCCAGTCCCTCTCAGAATGGCCTCTCCCAATTGTCCTGAGAGGCTTGGAGCTGTTCTGTTTGCTAATAGCTTGCTGGTGCAAACTGTAAATTAACTTTCTCAGGGTAGGAATGTACCCTGCCCTGGGGATATTTATCTAGTTACCTTTTTTTCAGGCTTTTGATATTAGAGATGGTGTGAAACAGTCCCAGCACATGTCTAAGCAATCACGATGGAATTCCAGGCGGAATCCAAGAACAATCTCAGGTGACCTCTCAGTCTGACTTTCCCAGACAGGGCAAGGCTTCAAGGTTACTTGAAGCTCCATCCCTCATATCATCATGATCTGCCTGCTGCCTCCCTTTCAGCTCTGTCTCTGCCGAGTGTCTTGTACTCCAACATAATAAACTATGCAAATGTCCCCGAACCAGCCGTGCACTTCCATGACTCTTTGCCTTTGACATCACAATAATATCAATATGATAATAATAATTTAAAATTCCAACCAAACTCTTTGAGGTAGGTAATATTATCCCTAGTTTAAAATGAGGAAAGTGAGGCTAGTAGGTGTTAATTAATTTGCCCAGACTTGACAAAGGGAGTAAATGTGACCTGGAGTTGCCTCTTTCTTCCTAGTAAAGCCTGCTCTGACTTCTTTAGGTAGAGCTAGGTACTCACCCCTCTATGTTTCCATAACATTTTCAAATATAATAATAACACACATTTCTCATAGAAAATTGAGAGATCAAGAAAAATAGTCCTCAGTAGTGCATCTATCCAAGTTCAGTTATTGTTAGTATTTTTGTAACTATTCCCACAGACTTTTTAATATTGTTATAATCATTCTGTGTATATTATTTTGTGGGTTTTTTTTTTTTGGCTGGTAATTTAACATAAACATTTCCCAATACTATTACACAGTTTCACAATATCTTTGCTTTGTCAGGGTACTTCTGAATGCAAGTAAGAACTGAACTTGCCATAAATAATGAGGAATATATAATAATCACTATTACCGCTATAACAGAAATCACAAAGGTAGGGCACTCTCAGGGCATGCTGTAATTTGGGTGCTACCCTATTTTTCTACAGTTATATCTGTTCCCCATGCCCTCTCCCTTTTCATAGGCTAACGCCGCCCTCAGGCACCCTCAGAGAGCAGGCCAGGGCAGCCTGTTTCCTTGCTCCAGTCCAGGGGAGAAATGCTATCCTGACAATGAAATAAACTTCCACTTTCAAGCTGACTGGGACATTTTTAGGTCATGTGCTTCTTCCCAGACATAGAAAAATAGTTCCTGGAAAAATTTAACCCTAACCCTAAACTTGGCTTAAACTTGGGCTTTTGAACCAGTCACTGGCAATCTTCCTAGATAGGATTATGTATGATCTTTAGTTTATTTGGAATCTACCTTTAGAGCTGCGGACGGAATCAGCTTGAGTCACCTGACTGCATTGATGAGGCATGTATACTGGTAGAAAAATTGGGATTCTGTTAGAAAGGAACAAGGCAGGGGTGGGGTGCAGATTGAGTATTACTATTTTATTTTTATATTTGCTAAGTTGGTAGGGGAAAATAGTTCCTTGTTGCTAGTTTAGCTACCATGTCTGTAGTCCCCTTTATACACTCTGTTGTGGCACTTCTGTATTGTAAGGTAATTCTTCGCTAATCTGTGGGCATCTTATAGATGATGAGCTTCTATAAGGGCAGGGGATCTGTAATAGTAATATTTGCCCCCTTAGTGTTTAGCAGATGTTGTATAAATATCAGTTAAATGACTGACTCAAAGACAAAATGGATGAATAAATACAATGAAAAATATACACAATACGATGGTATTTGGGGTAGTCATGGAATATAGAAAATGGTAGTATAATCGAGAAGAGATAGAGATTTCTTTTTCAACCAATCTTTATAGAGGTCTTACTATGCATTATCTGCTGACAATACCACAGGGAACTAGACAGACGTGTTTCTGCCTTCACGGAGCTTCAGTTCTGAAGGGGAAGGGAAATGCTGAAGAAAGGACGGTGAGTCAGTTTTACAAAGAGAAGTGCAGGGAGTTTGGGGCCACGGGTAGCCGAGGGGGCCCTCGGCTTTGTCAAAGTAGGAGCTGCTTCCCTTCCTCCGATCAGAATCAGGTATTACTCTACATCTTCTGCTGACCGTGCGACAGACAAACAACTCAGGGCACCGAAAGGCAGAGACCAAGCCAAGGTTTCACCTGCTGTTTGTTCTGTTTTCCAGTTATCACCACTTGCTTGTGATGACACTGCTTCTGGCCCTCTGACTGAGGGTGGAGCTCTGCGGTTGCTCAGCCGGTCCTGCTGTGAGAGCTGGCAGACTGTGGGCGACGGTGGAGACTGGGGCAGGTGCAGGGGGCCCTGCCCACAGTCTGCTGATGAGCTACCGCGCACGCTGCCTCACAACTGTGTGTGCGTGTGTGTGTGTGTGCCTGTGCTGGTGTCCTGTCCTGCTTTTCGGGGGCAGAAGTTGTGGTTCCATGGCAATATCCAATCACAGCTCTCTTACTTCTCATCAAGGCACTGAGGGGGCATATTTCTCTTCTTATTATGTAACATAAAAAGCAAGCAAGCTTGATTTCTAAACCAAAATAGGCTTTTGAATGGGGATTTTTAGGTGTTACACGCACTCTTGATTTTTAAGAAGGGGAATGCCTTACTTAAGGACATTTTACAAAGGTCATGAGCCTGTTAATGACATCTGCTTTCTTTGAGAAGAAAATTCCATGGTTCTGTGCTGGCTTCAAAGCATTTCAGGTCCGGTGAGGTGTTCTCCCATAGTTCCTCCAGGATAGGAACCTGACCTACTTTGGGAGATGAGGGATTACTTCACTGGGGAAATAATATTTCTGTTGAAACCTAAATGATGAGCATGAGTTTTCAAAGAAGGAGAGACTTAAGGAAGGCAGCATTCTAGGCAAGGGAAAAGTTTATGTGGAAGCCTCGACACCTCAGGCAAGTAGGAGCCTGGGACATGCAGGGAACTGAATGTTTAATATGCTTGGTGTGCAAAGAGCGAGGAAAAGAGGGGTGCTAAGTGAGGCTGGAGATGGAGACAAGGGGGAGACCCTGTGCAGACAGTCAGTGCTGTGAGTTTAGGAGTCAAGCCTGGTTTGGAATTAAGGTCATCACCAGAACAAAATGTATGTGCATAATTCTTTTCTGCTCTTAAGGTTTCATTCAATAGTTAATTGACATTACAAAATAAATTAAATTTTCATTTTCATTTCAAATTAGAAGACTGAATTTTAAAAAATCCTCATCCAAGGATATGTTTATTGATTTTAGACAGAGGGAGAGAAAGAGAGTGAAAGCGACAGGAAGAGAGAGAGAGAGAAGAAAAAAACATAGATGTAATAGAGAAACATTGATTAGTTGCCTCCCATATGTATTCCAACTGGGGGTCAAACCCTCAACCTAGGTATGTGCCCTGACCAGGATGGAACCAACAATCTCTTGGAGTATGGGATGATGCTCCAGCCAACTGAGTCAGGGCTAGAAGATTGTTTTGTTGTTATTGTTTTAAAATTTTATTTATTTCTTTTTAAAGAGAGGGTAAGGTGCCTTTGCTGGTGTGGCTATGTTGATTGAGCACCGGCCTGACAACCAAAGGGTCCCCAGTTTGATGGCCAGTCAGGGCACTTGCCTAGGTTGTGGGCCAGGTCCCCAGTAGGCGGCGCTCGAGAGGCAACTGCGCATTGGTGTTTCTTTCCTTCTCTTTCTCTCTCCTTTCCCTTCTCTCTGAAAATAAATAAATAAAATATTTTAAGGAGAGGGAAAAAGAAGGGGAAAGAGAGAGACCGAAACATTGATGTGCGAGAGATACATCGACTGGTTGCCTTTTGCACCACCCCAGCTGAGGACCTGGCCCACAATCCAGGTACGTGCCCTGACCAGGAACCTTTCAGTTTGCAGGCTGGCACTCAATCCACTGAGCCACACCAGCCAGGGCCAGAAGATTGGGTTTTAATCCAACATTTTATGAAAGTTTTCAAAAAGAAAAATGGAAAGAATCACCTATATTCTACAATTAATGTTTTGCTATATTTGCTTTGTCACATATCTATCCATCTAGTCATTCCTATAGGCATTTACCAGTTCATTTAATTTTTTGATGTATATCAAAATTAGTTGCAGACATCAGTAAACTTCTTCCTGGACACTTCAATATGCATGTCATTAATGACAGCTTAATGTTTGTTTATTTTATTTTTTTGTGGTAAAATTCATATATAGTCAAATGCAAACATCTTAAGTATACCATCTTATGTGTTTTGATAAATGTATATAAAAATGTGAAGTTTCAAAAAAATACAACTTCTATAAAAAATTATCATATACTGTTGTAAGACCCTTACATTGTACACGAAGTGGTATAATATCAATTCAGGGTAGACTGTGATGAATTAGGGATGCATATTTTAATCTTAAGTAATCACTTTCAAAATATTAACTAAAAAGCTAATAGAGAAGATAGGCTAGAATGCAAAAAATACTCAACCCAAAAAAGACCAAAAAGGAGGAACAAAGAAGAGAGGGGACAAATAAAGAAATAGCAAGGCAGTAGACTCAAATCCACCTGCAACATAATTATACAAATATAAGTGGACTGAATACTCCAATTATAAGACAGTGGTTGTCAGCTGGATACAAAGCAAGGCCCAACCATATACTGTTTATAAGAGATGCTTTTAAATTTGAAGACACAGTTTGAATATTAAAAAGTGTAAAAAATCTGTACCATTCAAACACTAAGCATCAGAAAGCTAGTATTTCGATTTTTCAGGCAAAGTATATTTAAAGAAAGAGTATTTCCAGGGATAAAGAACAATATTGTAATGATACAAGGTCAGTTAATTAAGAAGACATAATAAGCTTAAGTGTGTGTGCACCTAATAACAGAGCTTCAAAGTATGTGAAAGCAAATATATTTATAATCATACCTGCAAATTTTAATACTCCATCTTTAGTATGCAATAAAATAAATAGACAAAATCTCAATAAGAATATAGAAGATCTGAATAACACTCTCACCAGCTGGGCCTAATATATTTGTATGATCCAATAATTACAGAGTACACATTCTTTACAAGCGCACATGGAACATTCACCAAGATATACTTTATGCTACTGGTCCATGAATAAGATTGAAAAATAATACCATGTATAAGAAAATAAAAACATAAAATACTTAGGAATAAATTTAAGAAAATACGCAAAACCTATATACTGAAAAATACAAAATATTATATAGGGAAATTAAAGATTTCAATAAATGGAGTGGCAACCTGTTCATGGATTGGAAGCTTCCGTAGCATTATGATGCCAACCCTCCATAAATTAATGTATAGTGTTAAAGCCATCTAGTCAAAATACAAGCAGGGTTGTTTAAAAATAAATTTACATATAGAAAAAGATAAAAAATATGAACAGGAAAATGACAACAAACTCACAACTATCAACAACTAAACATAAAAAAACAAAACCAAAACCAAAATCAACTAAGCAAACAACTAGAACAGGAACAGATTCACATAAATGGAAATCACATGGAGGGTTATCAGTGGGGAAGGGGAGAGGAAGAATAGGGGAAAAGGTACAGGGAATAGGAAGCATAAATGGTAGGTACAAAATAGACAGGCGGAGGTTAAGAATAGTATGGGAAATGGAGAAGCCAAAGAACATATATGCACAACCCATGGACATGAACTAAGGTGGGGAATATGGATGTGAGGTGGGGAATAAAGGGGAGAAAAAAATGGGACAACTTTAATAGCATAATCAATAAAATATATTAAAAATAAATTTACTTACAGTATTTCTCTTTTACCACCTGGCTTACTTCACTTAGCATAATGCTCTCCAGTTCCATCCACGCTGTTGCAAAGGGTAGGAGCTCCTTCTCTCCTTCTGCTGTGTAGAATTCCATTGTGTAGATGTACCACAGTTTTTTGATCCACTCATTTACTGATGGACACTTAGGCTGCTTCTAGCACTTGGCTATTGTAAATTGTGCTGCTATGAACATTGGGGTGCATAGGTTCTTTTGAATTGGTGTTTCAGGGTTCCTAGGGTATAATCCCAGCAGTGGAATTGCTGGATCAAAAGGCAGTTCCATTTTTAGTTTTCTGAGGAAATTCCATACTGTTTTCCACAGTGGCTGCACCAGTCTGCATTCCCACCAACAGTGCAGTAGGGTTCCCTTTTCTCCACAGCCTGGCCAGCACTTGTTTGTTGATTTGTTTATGATCTCACCTATTAGTGGAACCTAATCAACAAAATGAACAAGCAAGCAAAATACAAACAGAGACATTGAAATAACTGACAGTAACCAGAGGGGAGTGGGGAGAGGGATAATAGGGGAAGGGCCATCAAGGAACATGTATAAAGGACACATGGACAAAGCCAAAGGGGGTAGGTTTGAGGGTGGGAGGTGGGGATGGGTGGGGCCAGAGGGTGTGGTGGGGTGAAAATGGAAACTGTACTTGAACAACAATAAAAAATAAATTTACAAGCTTATTATAAAGTTTATATGAAATTTTAAAGGATTTAGGATAGATAAAATGATCGTTAAAAAGGACAAAGTTGGATTTAACTACCTGATTTCAAGAATTACCAAAAAGCTACAGTCATCAAGACAGTGTGAAATTGGTATAAATAGATCAATGGAACAGAATAGAATCCAGGACTAGATTCACACACATACAGTTAACTGACTTTCAACAAAGGTGCTGGGAAAATTCAATGGGGAAAAGGAGAGTTATGTCAATAAATGCCATTGGAACAATGAGATATCTATATGAAAAAAATTGTCATGTATATTATATCAGTAGTACATATTTACGACAAATGACAGGTTTGAGTCTAAGTTATCCGTATCCTGGGAAACAAACTATGCACGTTACTGCTATACTAGCTGTCTCAAACCACGGGAGTATTATTATTAAGTAGAAATTTAAAGGCTGCAATAACTGAGGACACAAGGGCATCATTTAGAAAATAGTTTGAATCGATTAAATAATGCCTTATTTTCTGGATAACATAATAAAAATGGTCTCTTTTTAAAATGCACTTGGATCTTCTCTCTGCGTTCCTAGTAGGAGAAATTTCTAATTTCATTTATGATCTGTGATACATATCTGTGAGACTTCTAGCTGGGGATGGAGGGGAAGGTGCTACAAACTTGCAAAAATGAAATCTCTTAAGCCAGTAGCTGAACAGCTTGAAAGATGTAATAGGTCTATTATTAACTTCTTTGTAAGGCTTCTTTCAGATATGGGGGCCATCATGTTCAGAGCGTGTCTTCCATGTATATGGGAGCTGGTATTATTATTGTGACCAGTGAGGGTTAATCAAAAAGAGAAGTTCCTGCCTTAACAAACTGAAGTATAAATGTAATTAAGTTTTGAAAAGCTTTTCCTAGTACACGTTGGGCTTTGAGAAGGGTTTTTTGAGGACGAAAGATCAAGCTACTCCGTGGTTCAAACTCCCATTTCCAGGAGGCTTTGTAGTTGAGTAAGGCTTGATATGCCAGAAGGAGCTCCTGCCTCAGAAAACGCCTATCAGTTCTAAAGAGCTGAAATGCAGCTGGAGGAGTAGCACAGTTTCTTATCATCCCAATGGTCCAGGGAAGTCTCCCAAAGCTGGACAAAGTGCTCACCCAGGGAAGAAATCTTCTGTCCTCCATGCAGTGTTAGAGATGCTCCATAAACCTCCTCCACCTTTTATTTTATTTTTTCTATCTCTATAGTGGTGCTCTAATAAAAGAAATTTATAGCCTTTCTGGCAGGCAATGACACTTCTCTTACTATAATGTTACTTGAAATGTTCAAGTTACAGGAGGTTGATTATATTGCACTTCTGTTTAAATAACACGCCTGCATATATACCTTGAATGTTGTCATTGCAGATCTACTCTCTGAGCCCTCCCACTAATGTTGCAAATCATTTCCTAGGAAGGATTACTTTTGCAAGTTGGTCATCTCAACCATTTTGTCTGTATTTTTAGTTTGCCATATATGAACCATGCATCGAGGTCAAATTAAGTGCTTTACTTACATTACCTAATGTGATCCTTATGGCACCCTCTCAGATAGATATTTTATTTCTGCATTTTGCAATGACCTTACATTAGGACAGAGAGTTAGGTGGTGACAGAGTTGAATCTCAAATGCAGATCTGCATCCACAAGAACAAGAGCTAACGAATACTCCACATTCCCATACTGAGCTCAGAGGATGATGCAATCCTGATCCTACCTCAAATCCCAGGCACCTTTCTGTAACTCCCTGTGTATTTACTACTGCCTGGTTGCCATACTAGGCAAACTGTAGTAGGCAGGATGAGGCAAGATAAAGCAAAATGCAAGAAATTGCCAAGTCTTTGACAAGGTTTTTATTCAGCTAAGATAGAGCGAAGCACCCTAGAATCATCTGTGGAATTTTAAGATATTCTGCTTTAATTGGTCTTGGGTGAGACCTGGGCATCAGGACTTTCAAACCTCCCCAGGTAATTCTAACGTGCAGCCAAATCTGGGAACAACCTAGTTTGAATGGAAAAAAAATATGTACTCATATAAAATAACATCAAAACCACTACAATGTACAAAATAATATATTCTGAAATGTATTCCTTAATTCATTGCACAAAGGATATGACATGGTTGAATAATTATTTGGTACAGAACGAATTCCACTGAGGGGCACAGACTTGGAGGGACTTGTCAAATAGGCCATCAACGAGCTGGCACAAGTGAAGTCTGTAGAGATATATTTCAGCTCTGTTTTATTTTTCTGGTTTTGGTTTGCAAGGCAGCAATAGCAGATAATGGAATAAATAGTTCTCAGAAGACAGTGATAGGTCCAGGTACTGTTTTTAGGTGGTTGATTGGTCCAAGCCCTGTTTCCAGGCAGTTGATTGGTTTGCAAGCTGTTTCCAGGCTGCTTAGCCAGGAGATTGCCTTGTCTCCAAGGGTTACTCAATCTACCAAGTGATAACACGTCTCAGAAGCTTGTGTGGAATAATTTTTCCCCACTACAGAAGCTTACTGAAGAAAATACCAGCATTTCAAGGATGACTCATAGGCACATTGTACATTTTTTTTGTACTTCCCTGAGGGTTAGGAATTGCTCATAAGACAGAAGCTTCCTAAATGATCTTTTTTCAAAAGCTGAGGAGTGCTGGAGCCATTCCATAAAAAAATTTCCAGTTGTTAAAAGGGCAACATTAAATTATTCGGTGCAGTTCAACTGTTGCACTACTTCCTGTCTTTTTTCTTTTTTTGCAGAGCAGATGAAATGGCTTTCAGTTTAATGTCAGGAAGAAAAAAGATAGTGTAAAAAATTATAGTGTAATAATGATAAAAGGAAACAAAGAAAAAGGGTAAAATCACTATAATTCTATATCCTTAATGTTTAACTATTTTCCTTTTTGCATATTTTATTCTAAGCTAAGGTCAGTATTATTTGGATGATGATATATGCCAAATTTAAGGTTTGACTGTCTAACCATATTTTTTAAGTGGTTCTATCAATTTATTTTATAGTGGCTTACAAATTTCTTTGCAAGTATGATGATGAAACATAATTTATGAGCAAATTCTCTATTTTTAGCTTCAGATTCAGGGAATATTTTGGAGTGGAATACACACACATGCTGGATATTAATTTTACATAATTATCTCATTTCAAAAATAAGCATATGGAGAGGCCACATTGTGGCAGGTAGGCTTTGTTCTAAGAACTGAAGAAATGGTTGGAATAAAACAATCAGAAATCCTTTCTCTAGTTGAGAAAGATAGGTAGTAACAACGCTGGCTGACACAGGCGCCTCTATGCTCTTGTGCTTTATGCGCATTAACTCATTTCATTCTTTAATAATCCTATGAAGTAGATACTATCATCATGTCCATTTTGTAGGAGAGGAAACCAGTGCACAGAGAGGTTAAGTGACTTGCTGAAAGTCACACAGTTACTGAATGTTAGGGTTGGAATTTATGGCTCCACAGGCTGCAGGCTTAAGTGCTTTGGTATTGTCCTTCTGTAATTAGCTTATTTTTACTCATTCTGTTGATGCAAGGCATCAAATTTTTTTAATTTTCTCAAATATTTTCCATTTTTACTTCAAATATTTGATATTTCTCTATGAAGGTAGTGGATAATTATCTCTGCCAATACTTTTCAATTACAGGGCACTCACTGTGTGCTGGTATTTTACTTACCCAAGGAAAAATAAGATGAAATGTTTTGTTTGGGGCACTTGCAAAAATCGTGCTTCAAAATAAATGTCAGGGGCCCGGCTGGTGTAGCTCAGTGGATTGAGCGCGGGCTGGGAACCAGAGGGTCCCAGTTCGATTCCCAGTCGGGGCACATGCCTGGGTTGTGGGCCAGGTCCCCAGTGAGGGCCATGTGAGAGGCAACCATACATTGCTGTTTCTGTCCCTCTCTGTCTCCCTCCTTTCCCCTCTCTCTAAAAATAGATAAATAAAATATTAAAAAAAAAAACCCACAGATTAAAAAAAAATAAATAAACGGCAGGAAGGTAATATCTATAATCTCAAATGAGGACGTGACCTAATGAAGTAGTTCCTAACCTTCTCTGCACACTAGAATCATCTGGAGGTTTTTCAAATATAGTGACACCAAGGCTCACCTCCAGGGCTTCCGACTTAGTTGGTCTGGGTTCAGGCATGAGTCCTAGCTAATGTGGTAATCTGCAAAGTGATAGAATGTTTAAAAGCCGGACACTTAAAATCATAGCCATTATTAAAAGCACAGCTTTGAATCCTATTGACCTGGATGGAATCCCATGTGTGCCACTCGTCAGCTGTGTGGTTGTGGCACGTTTCTGCGCGGAAGGAAAAATTCTCCTCGTCTTTCTTACAGTTTCCAGCTAGGACTGAGCACTCAATTCATATAAAACATGAACAGGGCAAAAGTATACACATTTTATTATATTTTTATATGCATATGAGGGCCCTCACAAGAGAATGAAGTCCTGAAGTGGCCAGAGCAGAAACCTTCTGTACCATTTAGGCAAGTAAATGCTAGCTTCGGAAGCAATGATAAGACAAAGGACTTTGGTTAGGGCAGTAACTTGTGGGCAAGCAACTAGGAGAAGAGAGGGGAAGGCCAGTGGGAGATCAGGGTTGTTTCAGTGTGTTTGTACTGCTCCACTTCGGTGTCCACTCCCCGGCTCGGTGATAAGGAGGGTAACTTTCTCATGGAGAATTTTATGGTTCATTTTTAGGTAGAAAAAGGTAAATCAGAGAGCCCTTTCTGCATCTGCTTTTTTTCAAATACTTACAGCTCAAAATAATGAATATGCCAAAGCAGCACATTTTTGGCGGGGGGTGGGGGGGATGTCGTGTACTCCACCTCTAAATCTCTCTAAGCTTCTCTTTCCCCATCCGTACAAGGGAAATAACCGTTACAGCGGAGTGAGAATTGAAGAGAATATGCGTAAGAATCACTGTCACATTCCTGGCACAAAGCATGTGCCTAATTAGTGGTCACTTTTATCCATTCACACATTAATTCATTCAGCGAATGCTTGCTGAACACCTACCCTAGTCCAGGCGTTGCTCTAGGTACAGGGGAGACAGCGCTGAGTAGAACAGACAGGGTCTGCCCTCAGAGTTCTACTTTAAACTTTTCGTTAGCGTTAATACAATGTGGTTAATCTCATGGAATTTATATTACTTCATCCTGTAATAGGGCATCTGAACTGGAGATCCGATCCTTACCTGCCTCAGAGATCTAACGCTGCCAGAGCCCCTTCTTTTCTCTGCTGGCTCTTTGTCATAGCCATTTAATGTAATCATTATTTTTTTTTCATATTAAAAACATCCCTGAGTCCTGGCTGGTGTAGCTCAGTTGGTTGAAGTGCAGTCCCATAAACCAAAAGGTTGTGGGTTTGATTCCCTGTCAGGGCACATGCTTGGGTTGCGGGTTCTCTCCCAGGTCAGGGTGCATGCAAGAGACAGCTGATGAAAGTTTCTCTCTCACATCAATGTTTCTCTCCCTCTCTTTCTCTCTCTAAAATCAGCAAGCATGTCCTCTGGAGAGAATAATAAAAAAATCCCTGAATCAAACCCTCTGGCTTCAAGTTACCCAAAAGTTAGTGCTTTAGCTCCTTGCTCCCTCGGCTTCACGGGCAAGTATAAACATTGTCTGCACGCACTGTCTCCCCTCCCTCTGTCCGCTCCATCACTTCCCACCCACGCTCCTGAACACTGTAATCGGGCTTCCGCCTCTATCACTCGATTCCACATCAGAGATTTTCAGCTGGTGCACTGTGGCACACTTGATGCCGCAAGAACTTTTAAAACATGCAATACCTGACAATTTTAGTCAGATAAATAAAGAACAACAGCCAACACAATAGCCATCTGGTGTGAATAAATCAAAATTATACCTACATTTTGCCAAATTGGCAAAAAATATATTTTTTAGTGTGCCACAGAATTTTAGTACTTAGTTTTTGTGTGCCATGAGATGAAAAAGTTTGAAAAAACTGCTGCTCTACAGGTATTACTGTCAACGTAGTCACTCTTTTTCCTAAAAGTGATTGCATATGTATCTCAGGGGAAAGTTCAGTCTTTCAAATCACATGAAGTTATTTTCCCACGGCTCCTTTTTCTACCTGCACTCTCTGCTGCCCACTGCCCCCTCGCCCCACCCCACCCCCGCCCCCATCCCGCCCGCACCCAGCACACACTGCGTGTTCCCCCCGCAGAACTGCCCTGGCCCCCCAGGAGCACGGTGTCCTGCCTTTAGGCAATGCGCTGTGGTGCTGACTCTTCCTGCTTGTGAAAGTCTATGGTGCACATTTCTTCCCGGTTCTGGGCTTATAAAATGTTGCCATAAGAAACATTCAAACCTATAGGGAATTTTTATGAGTTTATTTGAGCCAAACTGACAACAATTGTGGGGAAGCAAAATCTCAATGGATTGAGAAAATGCTCTAAAAAATGGCAGCTTTGCAGTTTATTTTATATGTTACAAACAAAGGAGGAGACATAGGGGATTACAAATCCAGTGGTGGTGGATTAGGGAGGCAGGAGAAACAAAGTGGGTAAATCTGAGATTGGATGAAAGGTAAGATGGAGAGACGTGTGCTTCTTTTACGTCGGTGTGCACCGGATAGTTAACAAAGAACACTTACAGCACACGGACTGTACTGGGCAGCCAGATAACAACGAGGGGGTCTAGGGTCTTGCGCTCTAGTGAGATTGTGTCCTGAGGGGTCTGGGGAAAAAAGGGATTACTCTGACATTTTAAAGGTATGTTATTTTAGATGCAAAAAAAAGAATGGACAGGCTCAGTAAGGTAAAGAATGACCTTACTTGTCAAGGAAGCTACGGGCCAAGGACATGACTACCTGCTATGACTTGCTTTTACTTAGGAAGTTTTAACTTCAGACCATCCTGTGTGGTTACTTCAGGTCTCTGAGTTGGTAAGGCCGCTGTGCAGGCCTCTCCTGAGCTGGTCACGGTTAGTGTGTGGCCCTTTTTTCATCCTCAGATGTCATGTTGGCAGCTTGAAGTCTGCCATGGTGGAAGTATTTATACCAAGGAAACTGGCGAAATCTACAAATGAGGGCTTTCTGGCCTACCCCTAGAGAGACAGTTGTTAAACTTTTACCACATACCACTGCTTCTAGGCCTTTGCACGGATGGTACCTCCTCCTCCCCAACGTGGCTTAGCTTAAATGTCGCTTCCTCCTGGAAGTTTCTCCTGACTTTTCAAGATTTGGACAGGTAACCTTTCTCTGTGATTCTCTGGTAACTGGGGCAGCCCCTCCCCTACTGCGGCACTTATTATACTGACTTTTTTCCTGTGTCTTATACTGGTTAAGTAAAGTCCTTGAGGTCAGGGGCCTTGTCTTGTTCATTGCCATTGTTTTCCACCTAGGATAGGGTATGGTGCAAAGCAAGAGGTGAAATCATATTTTTAAATAAATTAATACATGAGTAGTTGAAATAATAAACCCTCTTTATTAAATAATACTCTTTTAAAGATTCAAGAAAGTGGCTTAATCTTTGTATCCCCTGGATTTCCTCACACATAGTGAGCATTCAGTAGACATTTGAATAGAATGAATGGACTAGACTTGCGTGTAATTTATCCGAGCCTAAAACTAGGGCTGGTTTACGATATTTATTCCAGCCCAGCTGGTGTAGCTCAGTGGATTGAGCGCGGGCTGGGAACCAGAGGGTCCCAGTTCGATTCCCAGTTGGGGCACATGCCTGGGTTGCAGGCCAGGTCCCCAGTGAAGGTCCCCAGTGAGGGCCATGTGAGAGGCAACCATACATTGCTGTTTCTCTCCCTCTCTTTCTCCCTCCCTTCCCCTCTCTCTAAAAATAAATAAATAAAAATCTAAAAAAAAAAAAAAAGATATTTATTCCACAAGTGAGTCAATGACCTTTGAAGTTACGGTTTAATGGAATCAAAACCTGGAGTTTTGAAACATGTCACCAGAAACTTAAGGTTTTCCCTAGCCATCAGCTTGTCTCAATTTACTACTTTTATTTTCTCACTTCTCCAAATAAAGTTGTTCCAAGCTTATCCCACTTCCTTTTTTCCTTTTCATCTACAGCACGACACACTCTCTGCCCACAGATTCCTGTGCACAGTGAACCAAGGCAGAATGCCAAGTGTGCTATCAATCAGGAATTAAAAAAAAACAATTGATTTTGTCAATTGAAGCAAATGATAAGGACATATTGATGTCTTATAACTGGAATAACAAACTTTCATTGCCCAATAGGATCTAATTAATCTAGAAGCATAAAATAATGTCAGAGATAGATCAATACCAAATAACAAAGTTTCTCTCAAATAGGCAGCTCCAGGGAGTATCTCAAACTGCAAGCATTGTCACAGATATACAGTTTGCCCATTTCTTAGTTTTGGGACATCTCTTTCTTTGCATCTGTTAGTGACTAGCTTCCCACAAAAGGAAAGCTAGGTGGAGTTGTCCTCCCATCAGCAGAACAAATGGAGAATTTCAGGCCCACCCCAGACCTATTAAGTCAGAATCTGCATTTTAATAAGAATCCAGGGATTGAGTATATTTAAGTTTAAGGTGAACTGTTTTAGGGACCATCGAGTCATTTGTCAAATGGAAAGTTTTTTAAAAATCAGGACTTTTAGGGTAATATTTTTCTGCTCAAGGTTTAATAATATACATGGGTGGCAGAGCTTGGATTGGAACGAAGGTTTGCTGCCTCTGGTGGCAAGTTCCAGTATCACATGCCACCTCACAGCCTGATTCTTCAGCGTTCTGGCTGAGTCTTTGGCAAGTTCCTGAACCTCTCTGAGCCTGTTTCTTCATTTATAAAGTGGTGACGATGGCAATGTCCCCTCACAGAACTGTGAAAGTTAGCTCAAATTAGAAAATGCATGGAGGTTGGGGGACGGAATATAAAGGGGATAAATGGTAATGGAAAAAAATAATTAAAAAAATTAAATGGCAGTATCATGTCAAAAGAAGAAAAAGAAAGAAAATGTCTGAACATTCTGTATAAGATGCAATGCACATGTAAAGTGTTATTGTTCTCAAACAAAACGGCAGACAATGCTTATCATAATTTAAACAGGAAAAATAATTTTTATGGCATACAGAAGCAGATAGTTACCTATACCTCTGAAAACTTTCATGCTTTGACAGTAATGCTTAGAAAGCAAATATTTTTTTCTTTTTAATCTTTCATATTTTCCAACGAAGAAACTAATGTAAACTGCACAGCAGAGTCACTCTGTTAGTAACTGTTAGTTAATCACTTTGCAGATTAGGCTGACAAAGGTTATTATGAATGTGGTGAACCAGGGCCAAGTCAAACTGAACCTTTGGAATGGGCATACACATGTGTAATTGAAGAACCTGACTCACTGACCTACTTTCTCGGTTACAAAGCAGTCAGAGATTGGATTACCTGGATTTTAGCTCCATCTAGTGGTCACATGTGGTTTAGTTTTCGCCTGTAAAAATAATATGGAGAATTATAGTTTTATCTTTTAATCGGAAATATGGTAGATCCAACTCCTCACTTTGCAGTAGAATCAAGCCAACATATACAATTTTTATGCTGTTTTTATACTTAGAATAATAGGCTTAGGTTTCTGGGAGCTGATCAAAAAGTTGGAGACGTTCCTATTTAGAAAAGAAAGACTGAAGTCTGATGCTTTCCTCATTTGATATGTCCAACCTGTTATCAACACCCTCTCCCATTAATTTCTCAAAACATCAGGCCTGAGAAATAGGGTTTCCAGCCTCATAAAGATGCCCTTTCCTCACGGGGTGGGTGAGGAGCAGTCGAGGGCTGCAGACCAGAGGGAGCCGTGTTAAGTAAGAATCAGCGCAAGCTGAGTAAACAAGAGGCCAACCCCTCTCTTCAGCCCTTTTCTGGAGATGTGTTGTCTGAGCCCCTGTCACCAATATCTAATTCCAGGCATAGAAACGGAGGCAGGAAGCCCCAAGAATGCCAGAAGTGGAATTTCCTATCGAAGGGTAGCAGAATATGAGATCCCATAATATGTTTCTTTGGCATAAGGATTGTTTTGAGCTAATTATCTTTGATAAATAGCAGACAGAAGAAATTCTAAAAACAGAGTAGAAGTTAGTCTTCTTCTAAGGGAAATTTTCATTTATAGAGGAAATCTCTATTTGTGAGGGTGTTCTCTCTGTGCCATGAAGAGAAGGATGACCCCAAATCACAGCAGAACCTAATCTACAGAGAAGGCAGTGACTTAAATCTGCATACCTGGCCTCCGTCCAATGTCTTTCTTTTGTCTGTAGCTGAAGGTGGTGTTCAAGGGTGGATTAGGCCCTTAGGGGAGTTACTCAGTCTCCCTGAGCATCTCCTGTCAAAACAGGAGATATACATGTTATTAACTTCTGTTTCTTTTTCTGTTGTTCATCTGTCTTTTTATAAGGGTTCTCAGCCAAGAACTCAGAAAGGGAGAAAGGAAATTGTTTTTCTTTCCCTACACTACCTATTTAGCAGAAAAAGAATTCAGAATCAAGATTAAGTTGATTTATAGAAAATAAAGATGCAATATTCTTGCACACAGCTTTGTGGCCAGTGAGGGGGAACAGAGTTTGCTTCCTCAAAATATGCCTTTTGGGATATTATTTTTAAGAAACGTAAAACTCAGAATGAAACTTGATCCCTGCCCCCCCACTGCTTTACCTGCCTAAAGGAGTTCAGATAGAAAACCCTGCTTCATGAAGAGAACCTGAGCATATTCACCTCAGCATATATGAGTTCGGTATGTCAGACAGGGAGAAATCCAGCAAAGCCTGTGTCCTATTGTTTCTGGGTGGCCCAGCAAGACTTTGTCTACCACATATTTTATCTTTCTCTCTGAATTGCCTACTTTCCCTTTGAAATCCTGGACCCCTATCTCTCCCTCCCTAGTCCAGAATGGCATATACTGTATTTTTCGGACTATAAGATGCACACCCCTGCCCCCCCCCCGCCCCTCAATTTGGGAGAAAAATGGGGGTGGGTCTCTTAGTCTGAATGTAGCTTACCTGGCTCGTTGTGTGTGGGGCAGCAGTGGAGTGGGGACACAGGAGTCAGGAGCAGGGTCGAAAACCTGGGTGTGTCTTATGGTCCAGTGCGTCTTATAGTCTGAAAAATATGGTAAGTCTCAACAGCCCCATGTGGCCTCGGGTCTCATGTTCTTATTGAAACCCCATATGTACTATTTAGAAAATTTTAAGAAAAAATTTAAATACAATTGACATACAGTGTTGTATTAGTTTCAGGTGTCCAACATAGTACTTTGATGTTTATATAACTTACAAAATAATCACCCAATAAATCTAGTAGCCACCTGACACCACACATAGTTATTACAATGCTACTGACTATATTCACTATGTTGTACTTTATCTTCCTTTATGTACTGTTGAACAAAAAATTTCATAGCTGAAAACTTTTCTGATAGAAAGGCTTTATTGAGCCAAATGCTATCCAGAAAAGGACCACAAAGGGGCATGATGTCAAGACCACCAGTAGCAGGACTAGATGGAGCAGGCAGCACACCTGCCATCTTGAATTTGAAGGAACTCTTGTACGTTGCGTTTGGGTGAAGAAAGATGCAAGTTGTTTTGAAAGAACTTACACTGGCTACAGAATAAAGGAAGTGGAAAAGGTGAAGCAGGGGCAGTTCTATGGTAGATGAACAGTCTGTAAAGAAGAAATATTTACTATGTTTGATTGGTGATGGGCAACAGTCCTGAAAGTTTGTGTAAGCACGATGTGGTGGCATGTGGTAGTCGTCACAGAAGTTGATTCAAAGCTCCAACCTTCATTCAAACCTCAAGTGTACCAGGTAAATTTAACAGGCCTAGGGACTTCAGCACAGAGAACACCAGCTCCAAGAGCTTTAGAGCCAGAGAACAGGGGTTAGAACTGTAGCCGATCCAGGTTTTGTAAGGCCCTGTATTGGTTTTCTAGAGCTGTTGTAAAAAAGCACTGACACTAAATGGCTTAAAACAACATAAATGTATTGTTTCGCATTTTTTGAGGCTAGATGTCTCAAATCTAGGTGTAGGCAGGGCTATGCTCTCTCTGCCAGCAGAGAAGTGGGCATCATTTAGGCAGACAGCTGCTTGGTAAGGAAACTCAATCTTATTTTGTTCTGTCAAGGGAGGAGTGACACTTTCCATGTAAAGGTCTCAGCAGACATAACAGTGGAACAGACCAGGAATGTGATCTAACTCAGGCTCTTTCAGAGAGGTAGTCATTGGGCCCTCTCTATGGACGAATACTCACTCACGTTGTATGGTCTGGGCACACACGGACTGAGCTGCCCCCCAAGTTTCCCATTTCTTTTTAAAGTATATTCCCCCCACACCTCATACTCTTGCAGTTCAAATAGAGCATTTGTGTTTAAAGCCAAGCTGCTACAATATTGTTAATTTGCCATCAACCAGCTTTATATTTAATATTTTAACTTAGTCTGGTACCTAAAGAAAGTCTTATTACCCGACGGCTTTTAGAAAATGCTTCTAATCACGCCTGCTTAACTGGAAGGGGAAGACCATTTGTTCAGGAAGGGCAAAGGAGTACACCGCCATGTAGTAGTACCTCATCAGGCAATTCCTGCCTTTGCCAATGATACACATTAGTCACTTTGAGACACAGACCCTCCGAGGTTCCCAAATACGCTTTGACACTTTGCTCCAGAAATGTACAAGCAAAAACAAATGTTTTTTCGGCTTAATTTCAGATACTACTTGGAACTGTAGAAGTACCTCCCCAAAGAGAAATTCCTCATCTCTGGTACTCCAATCCCTCGGCCTTAGAATTTCTCTAAAGCTTTTCTCTTGACCCACGTCAGAGAAAACTTCCCAAATTCCAAATCAAACCCAGATCCAGCTGGGATGCAAGGGTGGCCGAAAAAGGAAGAACAGGCTCTCGAGGTGTGATAATGACGGGAAGGCCCCTTTCATTAGTAAAACATGCTGCTGTGAAAGTTGCGGACCAGTCTGCGCATGGCCACAGACTTGGCTTCTTTTCGTTTGGGGGCGGTGGGCAGGGGGGGGGGTTGGGGGCGGGGGCTTGCTGTTTCTATATGCAACCTGGATGGTTAAACAAGCGTTACTCAGCTGGCCCCAAGCAAGGGCGACTGCGTCTGCGCACAGCTGTGGACGAGGGCGTTGGGCTCTTGGAGGGGCGGAGCGAGAGAAAACCCACCCCTCGCCCTCGCCTAAGCCTGAACTCCTTCCCTGCACGCCGCTGAGTTTCCTTTTCTTCCCCTCTGACCTCGGAAAGAAGGGGGCGGGGCCTTTGAGGGCGGAAGTAGCAGTGCATTGTGGGCTCGCCTAAAGCAGTGGAGTAGATCCTGAATGAAAGTGGCGCGCGTCCCCTGACGTTATCCGGGTAGGAGCGGCTGTAACCCGGACCTCGCCCCGGATTCGGGTTCCTTGCAAGTCCCGTGCGGAGCGAACCGCGAGGCGCCGGCGGAGGCGCAGCGAGCGTTGACGGAGGGGGGCCGCTCTGCGCAGCCCCAGGTCATGGCTCACAACAAGATCCCGCCGCGGTGGCTCAACTGTCCACGGCGCGGCCAGCCGGTGGCAGGTAACCCGGACGGAGGGTCTTTGAGTCCCCCGCACCGGCGGCTTCTGGAGATTTCGCTGTTTGCGTGCCCGTTAGTGGTATTTCAGGATTGGGATGTGCTCGATCCGATGAAGCTTCGTGGATGAGTGTTTGGGAACTTGGACTGGTGGGGGTGGGTCGGTGGGTGGGGGTACTTGTCACTATCCGGTAAGACTAAGTATTGCAGACGGGAAGATAGACAGGTTTGTGTGGCGGGAGTCGAGCACCCAGGAGTGCAGTGGACAGTGCTTTGAAGCTTAGCTGTAAGTTCGTGAACTTTTCAGGGTTCTTAGGAGGGGAAGGGACAAGTGTCCGTCTTGAGATGGACGAGGGTTAAAGAAGAAGAGGAGCAATTTTCCGCGGTGTGATGGATCGACAAGAGACTGGAGTTTAAAAAACATTGTAAATGACTCGTGGATTTTTTTCGTCTTTATTGAGTTGGACATACAATAAACTTTGAAGTGTACAGTTTGATAAATTTTGACTAAATGCACACACACACATCCTATGAAACAACCCAAGCAACCATCACCACAGTCAAGATAGTCAACATAAACCATCACCTCTCAAAGTCTCTTTCTGCCCTTTTGTAATTCCTCCCTCTTCAGGCAACTGCTGGTCTGCTTTCAGTCACAGAATAATTTGCATTTTCTATACATATATTTTTTAGAGTGGAAACATTTGGCATGTACTTTTTTTTTGGTGGGGAGGGGTCTTTGGCTTTTTTTCACTTAGGAGTATTTTAATATTTATCCATGTTCTTGTATGTGGCAATAGTTCATCCTTTTTTATTGCTGAGCCGTATTCCATTGTATGAATACACCACAATTTGTTTATTCATTCACTTGTTCCTGGTCATTTGGGTTGTTTCCAGTTTTTGGCTATTATAAATTGACTTACAGTGAACATTCATGTACAATTTTTTGTATGAACATATACTTTCATGTCTCTTGTGTAAATCCCTGGAATAGGAATGGATCATATGGTAGGTGTCCATTTAACCTTTAAAAAGACTGCCAAACTCTTTTCCATCATTTTGTATGACTGTTTATTTGCTCCACATCTTCAACACTTGGTATGATCAGGCTTTTAAATTTTACCCATTTTAGTAGGTACTTAGTGTTTTCTTGTTGTGGTTTGATGTTGAGCATATTTTCACATGCTTCTTGGTAGTTCACATATTTTCTTTTGCAGAGTGTCCAAATCTGCTGATTTTAAAACTGGGTTGTTTATCTTACTGATGAGCTGTTATAGTTCTTTATATATTGTAAATACAGGTCCTTTATTGAATGTGTGTTTTTTCCAGAAGAGTGTTTTGAAACAAAAATCAAAAGATTTTATAGTAGACCATGAGTGCGTATCTATTCTATTCCTATCTAATTATGTGAAATTGTTGGAAAAGGAGATTCTGTAGGTCATTTTCTATTCAGGTTTTCTGATTCTTCTAGATTGTAAGCTTTTTTTCACATTCATATAAAATCTTTAGTCAATAAAGCCATAAATAATGGATAAAAGTGTTACTGAAAGATAATCTAAGCAAGACTTAGAGTGAAGAAATGTTTTTCTTTAATGAAAAATGAAATAATTTTCCTTATGTTCTGATCACTTTTATATGTGTTTTAAATTGTAATGAAAAAGTACTTGATAATCCTTGTACTTTTCTTCAATTCTTTTTTTTTTTAAAGTATTTTATTAATTTGGCAGAGGTGGGGGGGAGAGAGAAAGAAAGAGAAACATTGATTTGTTTTCTACTTACTTATGTATTCATTTGTTGCTTCTTATATTTACCCTGACCAGGGATTGAGCCCTGTAACCTTGGTGGGTGGGGATGAGGCTCTAACCAACTGAGCTACCTACCTGGCCAAGGCTTGATCCACAATTCTTTACATTTTCTTTATAGGTCTTAGTCTCCAGCCATCTTTAACTTAATATTGTATCCTTTCTTTTTACATGTGGTTTTCTCTGTGAAGTTAAGGAGAAATCTCTGTATTTGGATGTCTGGCGTCATTTGTAGCCTGGAGCTTATTTCCTGCATCCTCTCATTAGAGTTACCTGCTACACTGATGTGTGAGAAAAACAAAATCATAACAGAGTTCTTGTCAAAGTCAATTTTTAAAATTAGAAAAATAGTTTAAAAATGTAGTCTGCAGAACGGCAATGACAAATATCAGAACACTGACTTATTGTTAGATTAAAAATGGAACAGATGTAGCACTGACTCGGGGCTGGGAGTAGCAGGTAAGGTGATGAGCTCCAGGTGGCTTTATGCTCCTCCGAGAAATAGAGTTGTGTACCTTTTCTTCCCTCCCTCTTCTGGGAATGAAGAGTCAGGAATAAAAGATTTTCCTTTTTAGTATTGGAATATTTTGGCCCCCCAATGCTAGATTCTTAATTATTATGGTTCAATGAGTCACTGAGCTCACCTGGTTGATTGTGGTCCCTGGACAGAACCCCAGGCCTTCTGACAGCCATGGTGGATCTTACTGATCAATAGTGCTTCAGCTTGTGATGCTTGTTAGAAAGTAAAGTGAGTGCAGCATAGAATTATTGATATTTCTCTGAATTTCCCTTAAAGTTTTGTCTGTTCATGGCCTAGAAGTGTGCATGCCACATTGTGCATTTTGGAAATGAAGGGTTAGCAGTGTTTTGTAGTAGCAGAGCAAGAAATACTAGCTGTATTCTTGCAAGCTTCAGTGAAAAATAAGGAATCATTCTCATTCCCATTTTCTACCTTTTTTTCATCTTATCTTTAATAATTATAAAAGTAACTCATTGTATAATATCTGATATTTTGCCTATGAGGAAAAGATGTTATACCAACTTAAATTTTCTCATTGTAAACATTAGGGTGCATTTTATTAGTACTAGAAGTTCATAATTTTCCTGAATCATAAAGAAGATGGTGCTAATTATATATAATCTGTTCCACTATGAAGTCTCCTCTAATTAAACCAGACTTCCACTGAGAGAGCTCCTGTCCATAGGACCAAGCTTTATTTCTGAAGAATTCTTTTTTCTTCTTCAGAGTGATAGATTTTAAGTGAACACTGCGAAGAAAACAAACTTCTTATTTCTTAAAGGTCATTAAATATAAAATTATTTTAAATCTACTGTGTATGAAGATAGCAATGATAACTTTGAAGTCATTTTACTTAGCAAGTATTTGAAATGGTTATGATATAGTGCCTTACCTTAAAGAATACCTAGTCTCATGGGAATAGCAAGCCATCATTTGAAAACACAGTTCTGTTGTAATAATTGCAGTAGTGACTATCATAGAATATTGTGGAATATCAGAGGTAATGAACCTAATTCTTTGTTTGAGTTTGGGGAAGAGCAGATGGGGAGGAAATGGGGGCCAGGGAAGGCTGGTACATGAATTATCTTGAACAAATAGAAGTTTGCTAGATAGATAGTTGGAGAGGGTCTAATGGATGAATCCTCTAACATACCATATTATTTACTTATTATGTTTATCGTTTATGGTTTATTTCTCCCCAGTAGAAAATAAGCTCCGCCAGGGATTTTTATGTTTTTTTTTCTGTTCACTACTGTATTCTGTGCACCTAGAACAATGGCTGGTACATAATAGGCACTCATTAAATATCTGTTAAATAAACTAAGTGAAGTATAATTATCTAGGTGAGATAATGGTAGAGGCAGTGAAAAGGGTCAGATTCTGGATATATTTTGAAGATAGATATGGTCAGATTTGCTGATGGATTGGATGTGGGATGTGTGAGAAAGGCGACAACGTCAAGGATAACTACAGGTTTTGGCCTGAGCTACTAGAAAACGGTGTTACCGTTTGCTGTGACAGGGAAGACCGGGAGAGGAGCGGCTTTTGGAGTCTGAATACTAGGAGCTCACATTTGGATATCAAGTCTGAGGTGTCTGTAAGATAGGCAGTTTAAGAACCGCTAGAGGTAAGGGAGAGGTTTGGGGTGAGGTGTCAGCACATTGGTGGCTTTTAAAGCTATGAGATTAGATGACACACCAGGGGAATTGAATGCATATGGAAGGGAATTCCAAGAACAGAGCCCTGGGGTAAAAGAGGGAAGGATCAGGGAGATAAGGGGGAGCCAGTGAAAGAGACTGAGAGGGAGAGGCTAAGAGATTGGAAGACCCAGGAGGATGTGTCCTGGGAGCCAAGTGAAAAAGTGAGTCAGGAGCTCCCTCTTGAATTAAAAAGTGATCAGTTGTTTGATAACTGAGAATTGACCATTGGATTTAGCAATGTGGAGGTTATTGGTAATCTTGAGTGGTCTTGATTTTTATGTAAAATAAACATGTAAAGAAGTTGTTATCTTTTAATGAAATTTAGGTTGAAGCCTCTGGACATATGTTAACATTTTACTCATATTATTTAGGTAGCTATTTATTCTTATTGTTTTATTGTGTTTTAAACTATAAATCAGTTAAAATAAGTGGTTTAAAAATTGATTATATAAACTGACTTCTCCTATGCTCATATTGTGATTCAGAAAGAAAAAAAAAGGGCCGAAAAGGTCAGTCATTCTGCTGAGATTGTAATCACTGGTAGTTGTTTGGAGGATGATTTTGGTTAGCAGGCTTCTTAGCATGGTCCTTGTGCTTAGATGTAGGGTGAGGTTCATAAGATGGAGAGAGTTCCCAGTTCATATTAAAAAGGTATAATTAGGAATTTTAAAGAATTGGTTTAATTCACTCCATTATCATTTTTTTAGTACTGTATCTTTAAAGGTTTTAAGGCAATAATTTTTTAATGTAATGGTTTAGAACTTAAGCGTCTTCATGGAAGTCCATTACCTGGTAATTTCTCGTTTGCTATTATATTTGATTGTCAATTTCTAGAATTTATGTTGTCCTTAGAAGTTCCAAGGCAGTGTCTTTTAAAAAGTATAGTTTAGATTGAGAATACTTCACGAACAGTTCATATAAAACACTTTAAGAAAGTGATTTTGATAATTGCTAACTACAGAGTTTTGACCTGGAACTTTTTTGTTTTTATTTAAATGAAAATTGTTACTGATCTTCATGTTGTTTAGGAAGATTCTTACCACTGAAGACAATGTTAGGACCAAAATATGACAGCCAGGTTGCTGAAGAAAATCGGTTCCACCCCAGTATGCTCTCAAATTATCTAAAGAGTCTGAAGGTAAGAAACAAAACATTTCTGAAACTGATTTCATATACTTTATCCCTCTCTTGTTCTTCAGGTGGCTTTTTTTTTTAAAGCTTTTTATTTTGAAATGACAAAAATTGTACAGAGTTCTTTGAACCTTTCTACCATTTATTCCCAGTGGTGACATCTTATGTAATTGTAGTGCAGTATCAGAAGCAGGGAGTTGACATTGGTGCAGAGCTGTTGAGTAGAGTGTACACCTTATTTAGTTTTTACCAGTTCACATGTGCACTCGCTTGTGTATATGTGTGTGTAGTTCTTCGCAGTTTGATCCAACATGTATATTTGTGGTGGTGGTTATGGAACTGTTCCAGACCCCGTTTCCACCTGCAACACTGTACAGAATATCATTTCTGTATTTTGATCATTTTGAGAATTTTATATAAACGAATGAAACAGTATGTGATCTTGTAGGAATGGCATTTTTTCACTAAGCATAATTCCCTGTGGTCCGTCCAAGAAGTTGCTTGTACCAACAAAAAGTTTTTTCCTTTTTACTGCTGAATACTATTCAGTTGTATGGATATATCAGAGTTTATTTAATCATTCTCCTGTTGAATGATTAAATAATCTTTTAACCAATTTGAGTTGTTGCAGTTGTGGGGTATTGTGAATAAAGCTGTCATGGATATTCATGTACAGGTGTTTGTGTGAATATAGTTTTCATTTTTTCTGGACAGATACCCAAGAATAGGATTACTGAGTACATGGTTAATTTTACAAGACTGTGCCAAAGTGTTTTCCTAAATGAAACTGCAATTTTTTATGTTGTTTTGATATAAGACTGATTGTATTAGTTTCCTAGGGCTGCTGTAAGAAGTTACCACAAATTGGGTGGCTTGAAACAACAGAACTATAGATTAAAGACAAACAGAGAATCTTAAAAGCAGAAAAAGAAAAGCAGTTATTTACCTACAAAGGAGTTTCCATAAGACTGTCAGCTGATTTCTCAGCAGAAACTTTGCAGGCCTGAAGGGAGTGGCATGAAATATTCAAAGTGATGAAAAGCAAGGACCTGAAACCAAGATTATCCAGCAAGATAAAGAGCTTCCGAGACAAGAAAAAGCTAAAGGAGTTCATCACCAAACCAGTATTACAAGAAATGTTAAATGGTGGTCTTTAAGAAGAAGAAAAAATAAAAAATATGAATAATAAAATGACAATAAATACATGTCTATAACAATTACTTTAAATGCAAATGGATTAAATGCTCCAATCAAAAGTCATATGGTGACTGAATGAATAACAAAGTAAGACCCTTACATATGCTGTCTATAAGAGACTCACTTTGTATTAAAAGACACATGCAGTCTGAAAGTAAAGGAATGAAAAAAGGTATTTCATGAAAATGGAAACAAAACAAAATAAAAAGTTGGGGATAGCAGTACTTATACCAGACAAAATAGACTTTAAAACTAAGGCTATAACCAGAGACAAAGAAGGACTCAACAGCTACACTTCTGGGTATTTATCCAAAGAAACCAAAACACTAAATAAAAAAAAATGTATACATCAGTATGTTTATTGCAGCATTATTTACCATAGCCAAGATAAGGAGGCCATCATTAGATGAGTGGAGAAAGAAGTGGTGCATATATACAATGGAATATGATTCAGCCATAAAAAAAGTGAAATCTTGCCATCTGCAACAACATGGATGGGCCTATAGGGATTATGCTAAGTAAACTAAGACAGAGAAAGAGAAATTGCCAGATGATTTCTCTTCATATGTGAAATCTAAAAACCAACCAGCCAAACTAATAAACAAAATCCCCCTGCCCCCAAACAGAACAGAAACAGACTCATAGATACAGAGAACATTTTGATGGTTGCCGGATGGGAGGCGGGTTGGGGGAATGGGTGAAAAAGGTGAAGGGATTAAGAAGTACAAATTGGTAGGTACAGAACAGTCATGGGGATATGAGGTACAGCAGAAGGAATGTAGTCAGTGATACTGTAATACCTGTGTATTGTGTCTGGTGGTTACTAGATTTATTGGGGTGATCACTACTTCATTTGAAGTAGTAAATGTCTAATCACTGGATTGTACACCTGAAACTAATATAATATTTTATGTCAGCTGTAATTGAAAAATAAAAATATTATTTAAAAAAACCCCAGACCTTTATTTGCTCACAATTTTGGAGGCTAGAAGTTCCAAATCAAGCCCCTGGCATGGTTGGTTTCTTCTGGAGGCCTGGAGGGAGAATGTTTTCCATGCTTTTCTCCTACTTTCTGTTGATTGCCAGCAATCTTTGGCATTCCTTGGCTTGCGGCTCCATCAGTTGTCTCTGCTTCATTGTTGACATTCTTCCTTTGTGTATTGGTGTCCAAAATTTTCTCTTATAAAGGACACCCTGATTCAGTACGAGTTCATATTTTCTTGATTATATTTGCAAAGACCCTGTAACCCTATCCTATTTCCAAATAAGGTCATATTCATAGGGAGTTAGGACTTGATCATATCTTTTTAGGGAACATAATTCAACTCATAACATTAATCTTTATTACTCTTCTACTTTATACTCTTTTTTTTTAAAAGATTTATTTATTTATTTATTTTTAGAGAGAGGAGAAGGGAGGGAGACAGAGAGGGAGAGAAACAGCAATGTATGGTTGCCTCTCACATGGTCCTCCCTGGGGACCCGGCCTGCAACCCAGGCATGTGCCCTGACTGGGAATCGAACCGGGACCCTCTGGTTCCCAGCCCGTGCTCAATCCACTGTGCTACATCAGCCAGGGCTATACTCTTTTTTTTTAAAGAACCATGTTTAATCCTTTTTTATACAGGCCACTTACACTGTTCTTGACTTTAATGGAGGCAATTCTGATTTTTTTTTTTAAATTGACTTTTAGAGAGAAAGAAAGGGAGAGATGGAGACAGGGAGATACACCAATTTGTTGTTCCACTTATTTATGCATTTATTGGTTGATTCTCATATGTGTCCTGACTGGGGATCGAACCCGCAACATTTGTGTATCGGGACAGTGCTCTAAGCAACTGAGCTACCTGGCTAGGGCTCTGTTTTATAATCTTGATAGTCCATTAGTAGTGCGCTATGTATTAATACATTCAACAAATATTAGTGCCCATTATGTGCAAGTTTCCTATCATGGGGCAGAAGAGTCACCATTTAGATTTTGAAAACTTTTTACTCATTCATTTTCTTGGTATAGTTTTGAGTCTTTATTTGTTTATATCTTTTATTTTAGCTTACTTATAAACTTTTGATTTTTATTTTCATATCAATAATTGAAAGTAATAGTTAAAATTTGTAAAGCATTAAATATTTCGTAGGCAATGAGCTAAGAGCTCGGGCTTAGAAGCCAGCTTGGGTTTGAATTCCAGTTTGCCACTTACAGAGCTTTGTGGGCAAGTTACATAATCTCTTCATGTTTCAGTTTCCTCATTTGTAAATACAATTAGTGCATGCAAGGCATGTAGACTAGTGCTTGGCACAGAATGTGGAATTTATTTAAACCTCATAAAAATTTTGTGAGGTAATATCTTTACTTATGGATTGAGATTACATATTGTGAAAAATACAAATATATACATAATATATCTACACGTATATGTTATATACACAGATACATTTTATACAAACACATTATCCATATAGATAACATCAATACACATACACATATTTCTACATATACATAGATGAGGTCTGTCCAGAAAGTATCCAGCTGCCATATAATATGAAAAATAGAGACAATTCTTGAAAAAGATACAAGAAACATTGTATATAGGACAATGACACCTCAGTCCCCTTCAAAGTAGGCACCTTGGGACTTCACACAAGTTCTCTCAGCATCTCTTCCACTGTTCAAGACATGCTGCAAAATCCTTTGTTGGAACTGCCATCAGCTGCTCAGTAGTATTTTCCTGAATATCATCGATGGTCTGAAATCTCTTTCATTTCAAAGGTGATTTTAGTTTTGGGAAAAGTCAGAAGTTTCAGGGCACCAAATGTGGGCTGTAGGGGGGCTGAGTCACCTGGGTGATTTGATGTCTCACCAAAAAACTGCACAAGGTGATGCACGAGCCAGTACATTGTTGTGATGAAGCTGCTAATCGCCAGTTGCCCTTAGCTGTGGCTGTTTTTGTCGTATTGCATCTCAATGGATGAAGAACATTGAAGTAGTACGCCTTATTAACTGTTTGGCCTGGAGGGGGTATACTCGTGATGGACAACACCTTCCTAATTGAAAAACAAAGTGAATGTGATCTTGATTTTGCTGCAACTTTCCTGTGCCTTAGGGCGTGGAGAACCAGGTGACTTCCATTGGGACCATTGGGCCTGGCTTCGTTTCTGGATTGTAGCTGTAGATGCATCATTTGTCTCCAGCTATGTATGATGTGTGATTAAGTTATGACTTTCTTGAGGAAATATGGTTCATTGATAGCGATTTGAATCGTCATTAACAACTGCAGCACAATGTGCCTTCTGTTCTCATAGCAGAAGCCAGGGAACGGATTTTGTCCCAAGGTGTTTCATGCCAATATCCTGTGTCAAAATCTTGGACACAGTAGTTTTTGGAATCCCCAGGTTAGCTTCTAGTTCTCGCACTGTCAGTTGCCAATCTTTGTTGATTGCAGCCTGTACAAGTTCAACATTCTCAGTTGTTCTGCTTGTTGCAGGGCTTTCCAGAGCATGGATCACTTTCAACAGATTCTCGGCCATCTTTGAAGCGTTTGTGCCACACTTTTATTTGTGCTGCACTCATTGCATCATCCCTGAAAGCCTTCTGAATCATCCGAATAGTTTCCGCAGAGGAATGTTCAAGCTTATGCAAAATTTGATGCAGATTTGTTGCTCTTATTGCTCAATCATTTTGAATGCTGTGGCCACATAGTACACATGCTTATTCAGTGGCATCTACTGTCCCCCACTGACCAGTACTGTGAAGTCGTCACACATGCATTTTCCAGTCCACTCTCCTTGGCTGCCAGGTTACATTGATGTCACATAAACTGTTCTCGTTATATTAACAGTGGCTGGACTTTTTCTGGACAGACCTTGTCTTTGGGGATCAGGGCAATTAAGTCACACAATACACTTTCTCAACTGAGATATACATTGTGGCTAATGTATTCCTATATATTTAGAAAGTTGTTTATTTTCTGCTCAGCCTACTTTACATTCACTTCTCATTTTGAACCTGGAGACAAACAACATGGATTCTAATTCTGACTCACAGAGAAGCTGTAATATGGTTTCTAAATCTTTGTATTTGGCAGTATATATCCTCTGAAGGAATTAAGATTACTGCAAAAGCTATGTGAGAAGAGAAGAGAAGAGAAGTAGCTCAGGGGTGGCAAATTGCATAAAATAGTATCACAAATATATTTCCTGTAAGGAAGAACTCATCTGATTGATCTATCTCTCCACTGAGCTAAGGAATCTGGAAAAATCAGTTGAGCACATTATGGCAGCTAGTTATATTTTAGAAGCACACAATTTTGTCTTTTTTGTCATGTGTGAAATTTAAATGTTTTTGTCATTTTTTCACTATGACAGTGGAGTTGACTCATTATGTAGACCAGTCTCCTTAAGGCACACCCAACAACAAGAACTCAAGAAATGTAGTAACAACCAAAGAGAGAAAAATAACAACTTAGAAAGTACGGATTATTTTTCTTGCCACTCTTCCCGGAGAATATAGGCTTCAGGACGAGGTGGAGGATATATGATTAAGTTTTTCCTTGACTCAGGTCAGGTGTGCATTTCTTAGCAAGACTGTCCTGCCAGGCCAAGTGTGGTGTCAGTTGTTAAAGGGTTTCCAACCACACGGCCCCTGAACACAAGTCAGCTTCGTCAGTGCCCAACAGAAGAAATTACGATTTTTGTTTCGATGCTGGAAGAAAAACTGGCTGAGAGATGGGATTAAGTCTTTAATGAAATGCAGAAATACGGCCATGTGGTCTGTTCTTTATGGATTATTTAAGGAATTTATAAGGGAATTTTGACTGAACACAGTTTTTCCCTATATACTCACTTCAGAATTGAATTGCCTAACATGTGATGGTTGCTTGGAATGCTGGGCTGATGTGTGCCTGGAGCTCGTTTGGGTTGGGGCCTGTTTCAGCTCCTTCGCACTGTCCCTTGCACTAGCCTCGTGTCTAATGAATCATAGGCGGAGTGGCACATGCCAGAAGCTGTATTAGTGCTTGCTTTTTTAGGTGGACTTTTGTAATGATGAAGTGAGTCTGTTCTGCTTATGTTCTTGTTCCATCGTATGTTTGTGGATTAATTTTTCATTTATTGCCTGCTACATTCTAGTACCTTGAATAAGACTTGGATAAGTGATATGTTAATTGTTCATTGGCAGAGAGCATAAAACCTGCAGTGTAGATGGATGAACTGGAGTGTTGTCATTTAGTCAGCTTGTTTTGGAACAAATTCAGCTTCTAGTAAATGTACACCCCCCTCCCCTTTTTTTAATAAGGTTAAAATGGGCTTGTTGGTGGATTTGACAAATACTTCAAGGTTCTATGACAGAAACGACATAGAAAAAGAAGGAATCAAATATATAAAACTTCAGTGTAAAGGGTAAGTCATGTATTAAGATTCTTTAAGATTTGAACCTTTTGCTGAAATGTGTAATCTCTTTTCTAAAAAGATGTTTTCATACTACTAGACACGGTGAGTGCCCTACCACTGAGAATACGGAGACGTTTATTCGTCTGTGTGAGCGGTTTAATGAAAGAAACCCACCTGAACTTATAGGTATGTTTGACCTGACTTTACCAGTGTTGAATATTTTATTTTGTGTTGGGTTTTCATTCTCATTTTTTACGAGTGAGTTGATAATGGAAGTATTTTTTTTTTTAAGTAATCACTGACAATTGTTTATTATAGTAATAGACTAAGTTTTACAAACTGTAAAAAACTGTATTTTTATAGTTTTAATACTTTCAAGATAAAGCCCCTATTATTCCTCTTCAGATTACTGTTGAGAAACTCTACCTTAAACACTACATATTTATTTTTTATAATTTTGCATTTTATACCATATGTATTATTCTGAAACTTTTTCACTCAGCTGAGTGACTCATGCTGATATATGTAACTTCATTTTTGCTGCTGTATAGTATTTCATCATCTGAATATACTACAGATTTTTCATTTTCCTGTTGATGGACAATTCTTTAGCAAATATTTATTGATTGCTACTCTTTGCCAGGTGTAGTTCTTGGAACATATCAATAGAGAAAACAGAAAAAAGTCCATGCTCTTTTGGAGGTTATATTCTAGTGTGGTTTAGAAGTTGGGGTGCTAGGTTGGGGGAAGGTAGGCAATAAACAGTAAATGTAATAAGTAAATTTTCTTAAAATGACAGTTACTTAAAATGACTTGGGTTATTTTTCAGTTTTTTTCTATTGTAAATGATGCTGCTAGGAGTGACCTTCGGGAATTTTTAAGATTTCATTTTGAGCCTTGTTTTATTGTTCTTTCTGGTATTTATATTGGCATATAGTTTGAATTGATGATCCAATTTGAATGTTTTCAAAATATCTAGTCATTTGTTTTGATACTACTTATTGAATAGTTTTTCTCCTGATAGCTAGATGCTGTAAATTAACTTCTTATATATACTATTGGAAACTTTTTAAAATTTCATTTGTTTTGGTAGCATTTTAAAACTTTTTTGTTGTCAATATATTTTCTTTTGTGATTTCTTTTAAAAAATTTTTTAAGTGGCTAGTATTTTCCATATTCAGAGGATTAACTGAAAATCTATTAGGAATAGTAAGAAAGTTCAGGGGATATATTTGGACACAGATAAATAAGAAAATATCAGCAACTTTCTTGCAAATAGCAATAACTAGTTAGAATATATAATTAGAGAATAGTCTCATTAGTTGCATTATTAATAATATTGGCTAACATTTATAGAACGTTTCTCCTGTGTTAGTCACTCTCTAAACCATTTCATGTACATTGTCTCATTTTTTGTCTCACAACAATCCTTTTAGGTAGCTATCATTGTCACCCCCATTTTATGATAAGAAACTGAGGCTTGGAAAGGTTAAGTGACTGCCTCAACGTCAGTCGTATAGCTAGTAAGTGTTCGAGCTTAGATCAGATTCTAGGCAATCTGAATTGAAAGTTCCCACTCCAAACCACTTCTCTTGTCTGTAACAGAAGGACAAAACAAGGAATGAAGTTATTAAGAAATGTAGGAGGTCTTTATGAAGAAAATGTACTTGAATGTTTATTATTTGCTTAGCAGACATGGTGGGGAATGAATGAATGAATGGATGAATGAATCCTTATAGCAACTCTGTGTAGTGTGTGGTGGTATCTCCATTTTACAGCCAAGGAAACTGACTCTCAGAGAGATTAGGTGGTTTGCCATGGTCACACATTTCGTCAGTGTTTAAGCTTTTAACGTAGTTTCTCACTTCAAAGTCTAAATCTCTAATTAGTTGCTATGCTGGTTTCTAGATTGATCACATAAAACCTAAAAATTTTCTCTATTATAAAATAACAGAAACAGAGCAAAAAGATATATGGCCAGTTGGGAAACATGTTTGATGTATATATGACATAAAAATAATATTTTTATTTTTATTTATTTTTTAATTTTGTTGTATTTTTTCCCATTACCCTTCTTATACCCCTTTCCCTGCACAACCACCACATGTTGTCATTGTCCATACAGTATCCACAGTATCCCGTTTGCTCAGTCCCTGCACCCTCTGACCTTCCCCATGTCCCTGTAGCTGTCATCTTGCTCTCTCTATGAATCTGTCTATTTTGTTCAGTTTTTTCATTAGATTCCACACATGAGTGAAATCATATGGTATTCACCTTTCTCTTTCTGGCTTCTTTTACTTAGCATAATGTTTTCCAGGTCCATCCATACTATCACAAAGGGTAAACATTTCTTCTTTTTAATGGCTGAGTAGTATTCTGTCATGTAAATGTCCCATAGTTGTTTTATACACTCATCTACTGATGGACACTTGGGCTTCTTCCATATCTTGGTGATTGTAAATAATACTGCAATGACCCATAGGGGTGCTTATGTTCTTTCAAATTAGTGTTTTGGGTTTGTTGAGATATATTCCCAAAATTGGGATTGCTAGGTTAAAAAGGCACATCCATTTTTAACTTTTTGAGGTATTTACATACCGCTTCCTAAAGTGGCAGCACCAGTCCGCATTCCCACCAACAGTGCGAATGTAGATTTCTTTCTTCTCATCCTCTCCAGCACTTGTCGTTTTTTGATTTATTGATGATAGCCTTTCTGACAGGTATGAGATGATATCTCATTGTGGTTTTAATTTGCATTTCTGTGATGATTAGTGATGATGAGCATCTTTTCATATGTCTGTTGGCCATTTGTATGTCCTCTTTGGAGAAGTGTCTGTTCAAGTCCTTTGCCATTTTTTTAATTGGGTTGTTTGTTTTTTTGGTGTTGAGTTTTGAAAGTTCTTTATAAATTTTGGATATTAACCCCTTATCAGTTGTATTGTCAGATATCTTCTCCCATGCAGTGGATTTTCTTTTTATTTTGTTGATGGTTTTCTTTGCTGTGCAAAACTTTTTAATTTAATGTAATCCCACTTGTTTATTTTTTTTTTTCTTTTGTTTCCCTTTCCTGGGGAGATATATCCAATAAAATATTGCTATGAGCAATGTCTGAGATTTTGCTGCTGTGTTTTCTTCTATGATTTTTGTGGTTTTGGGTCTAAAATTTAAGTCTTTAATCCATTTTGAATTTATTCTTGTGTGTGGTGTAAGAAGGTGGTATAGTTTCATTTTTCTGCATGTATCTGTCCAGTTTCCCCAACACCATTTATTGAATAAACTGTCTTTAGCCCACTGTATGTGCCTGCTTCCTCTGTCAAATATTAATTCACTATAAAAGTGTGGGTTTATTTCTGTGCTCTATCTGTTCCATTGATCTGTGTCTTTTTTGTGCTGTGTGATTACTGTGGCCTTGGAGCATAGTTTCATACTAGATAGTGTCATTCCTCCAGTTTTGTTCTTGTTTTTTAGCATCACTGTTGCTATGTGGGGCCTTTTGTGGTTCCCTATAAATTTTTGAAATATTTGTTCCACAGGATACAAAATTAATATCTGGGAATCAGTTGAATTTTTAATATGCCAATAACTAACAGGGAAATTAAGAAAACAATCTCATTTACAATTGCTTCAAAAAGAATAAAATACCTAGGAATAAATCTAACCAAGAATGTGAAAGACCTGTACTCAGAAAACTGTAAGACACTGAAGAAAGATATTGAAGAAGGTACAAATAAATGGAAGCACACACCATGTTCATGGATTGGAGGAATTAACATCCTAAAAATGTCCATACTACCCAAAGCAATCTGTAGATTCAACACAATTCCTATCAAGATTCCAGTGATGTATTTTACAGAATGAGAAAAAAATATTTTTATATATAAAGAGATTTTATAATTCAATAGGCAGAAGTATTTCTTGATAGAAAAATATGGAAAACAATGAAAATGTAATTTATAAAAGGTGAAATACAAATAGCCAAGACACATAAAAGATTTTTTGCTCTCACTTGTTAACGAAAGATACAAATTAAAATGTATGTTTTTATGCCTGGTTGGTGTAGCTCAGTGGATTGAGCGTGGGCTGGGAACCAAAAGGTCCTGGTTCAATTCCCAATTGGGGCACATGCCTGGGTTGCAGGCCAGGTCCCCAGTGAGGGCCATGTGAGAGGCAACCATACATTGCTCTTTCTCCCTGCCTTCTCCTCTCTCTAAAAATAAATAAATAAAATCTTAAAAAAAAAAAGTATGTTTTTACTATCTATCCCCCATCAAATTGGCAAAGATCTGAAAAATTACAAGAACTGGATAAAATGAATGCGCTGATACATTGTTAATTAGAGTGTTAATTGGTACACCCTCTGTGGAGGGACAATTTGGTGATATTTCTCAAGATCATTAAAAGTGCTTGTACACTTTGATTCATCTAGACCACATCTAAAAATTTATTTAAGAAAGTAGTCTGAGATGGACATAAAGATTTATGAGAAAGGAATTTCATCATAGCTTTGTTTATAATAAAAACACTGAAGACAGCTTACGTATCTGATAAAAACAGGCCATTTTTATTGTACAGTGTGCAACTACTATTTAACAGAAGAATAATATGGAAATATATGACATCATATTATGATGTGGATATTTATGTATTTACACATTCACACGAGTATGTGTAACAAGTACATACACATACATGTAGGTGTACACCTAGAAGATACACAGCCCAGACTTTGAGGCCTTTATGTGAATGATTGAAAACCACTGTTTTCTCATTTGAAAGAAGCTGTTACAGGGGTATTGTGAGGAATTCAAAGAAGGGCAGTCAAGACGTTTTAGCATCTGGAATCGGATGTCATTTTAGAAACATTCACACTATGGTTTAGAAAAAGAAGTTGACCCCTATCAATTGTCCAGTTGTATTCTTGGAAGAACTGATAAGAAAAATTTCTAAATTGAGTGTTTTATAGGTTATCAGAATTGTAGAACTCTGCTACAGTATGTTATATATTATTGTATATGTATCATGGGTGGTGATTCTGTTCATGTGGATTGAAGTGGGAACACATGCCTTGGGTCTGCCAAGTTTTGGAGCACAGGTTGTATTGGCAGTTATTTGTTATAGTGATACTCTGAAGATGATACCAGCCGCTTGCTGGTAACACTTTTTCAAACAAAAGGTCGTAAAGAGTCAAGTTGAAGTGTTCTTAGGATCTGGAAGTATTGGCCTACTTTCACAATATTTTAGTTGTGTTTTAGTGTCAGTGTGGAATTTTCATCAGCCTTGTACACATACTTGCAGAAGCAACAGTAAACCTCTGTGACGTGGCAAAAATTAGACTCACTTTTTCAAATGACTTGTTTGATTCATTTGATTAGTTTTCAAAACTACTCATTTTTAAAAAAAATCTGTTTTAAATTAACTGGTGTAATCATTCATTCAGTTAGCCTGGTTGTGGGATAATGTGGTAGGCTTAGTGGAAATGTAAAGTTCTTGAAACACACAGAGGCCTGAAATGTTTTCGGGTCTTTAGGAAGAACTGCAGCTTCATAACCTGTTATCTGAAACCCTCGGTACCAGATGTTTCCATTTTTTACCACATGTTACCTCCCCCAGGGGTAGTACCTCCCATTTTATTTTTTATTATGAAAGTTTTCAGATGTGCCGAAGGTAAGGAGAATAGGAAAATAACATCCCATGTTGCTTTCATCTAGCTTCAGTAATTATCATTTTGCTGATTTTTTCGTCTTTCTTCTCTTCCTCTTAACAGTGTTCTTTTGAGTACTTTAAAGCAAATCACAGATATATCATTTCACTTAAATTGTTTCAGTATGCACCTTTAAAATAGGGATTTTTGGTTTTTATGTAATCACCATCTAGTTATACCAAAAAACAGAATAATTAAAAATTCCTTAATGTGATCTAAAGCTCTCTGCATTTTTAGGTTTATTCAATTATCTAAAAAATGTTTTTTTTTCCAAGTTAAACTTTCAAACCCAGCTCCAACAGTGTCTTTATATTGCATTTTGTTATGTTTCTTGTCTCTTTGATTCTTTCTCTTTTTTTTTTAGTGCCATCAATTTGTTGGAGAAATCAGGTCATTTGTCCTGTAAAATACTCTACATTCTGGATTTATCTGATGGCTTTCTCATGGTGTCAGTTAACTTGTTCCTTTATCTCCTCTATGTCCCATAAATTGGTAGTTAAATCTAGGGACCTAATTATATTCAGTTTTAGGGTTTTACACAAGACTACTTTGTAGAGTATGTTGTGTTACTTCCTTTCAAGTCAAATCAGGAAGCACATGTTGTCTGGTTGCCTCATTTTTAGTCATACTAAGATGACTAAGTGGTTCAGGTGGTGGCAGCTTTAATTCCTCTTGTAAAGTTCTTCATCTGTCTTTTACCTAATGATTTTAATATAGTGTCTATTGATGATTGTTGTCTTTTTTTTATTTTTTTTTATTTTATTATCATTTTTAGAGAGAGGGGAAGGGAGGGAGACAGAGAGGGAGAGAAACAGCAATGTATGGTTGCCTCTCATGTGGCCCCCACTGGGGACCTGGCCCGCAACCCAGGCATGTGCCCTGACTGGGAATTGAACCGGGACCCTCTGGTTCCCAGCCCGTGCTCAATCCACTGAGCTACACCAGCCAGGGCTGATGATTGTTGTCTTGATCCAGTATTTCATTAAGGATGGCAAAATGATTTTTCTGATTCTTCGTTTCTTCATGTATTAGCTGGAATTCTTGAGTAAGGAATATTCCTTTGTTATCCTGAAATGATGTTTGTATAGGAAAGGCAAGTCAAATGTTTGATTCTTTCTTTTATTTCTCAATTTTCAGAATAGCGAATTGGCATCTTAGGAGTCTCTAGTGGTGACTGATTAAATTTATTTTTTTGACAATCTGTATGAACTGTGTTTTTTTATCTAGATGATGTATTTGATGATGTATTTAAATTAGTTGCAGTCAGTATTTATTCTTATGTCCAAAGTGCTTCATCCAAGGGCAGGGGAGCCCCTTCAGGTTGGTTTCTGGTCCCTTTGATGTCACCCCATCAGTCTCTGAAAATGGTTTCCTTGCTTTCGGGCGCAAGATGTTTTCCAGATGTGGACTCAGTTGTTTCTCTAAGGGTCCTGGTTTCTGAGTTCCTTTTAGTGGAAAATAGTATTTAGACATATTCACATTTTTGCAGTTAAACATACGAATATTCACACTAAGTGGGAAAAATAGACTATAAATAATATCACATCAGTTTAGGTCATGTTTTGTTCCCACATGATTTACCAAAAATCTTACATTTTTTAGAGCTGTTTAGAAATTATAATTACAAATGAGAGATTATGTAGCTATAGTGCATTTGTTTGCATGTACAGGAAAACTTTAGAAAAAATTTTGCAGACTGGAGAAATTAAAAAATCTGTTTTGTGTTAAAAGAGAAACATCAGACTTCTTGGTAAACGGTAGACTATGCATAATAGGTACATGGCTTAACTAATGCCTTTAATTACTTTATGTGTTTCTAGTTATAAATACATGTGACAGCTTTGTGAACAGTTTCATGAGTAGCATAGCATACCCTTAATTTCTAAAAAACAACTTTTGATTAAATAAAAATATTTACTATAACTTGGCACATTATAAGGTCTTAATAATCATTAGTTTCCTTTTAATGTTCTCATTTTTGTTGCTCATTTAGACCATGTCTCTGTGTCAGCACTATTGACATTTTTGTGCCGGATAATTACTTACTGTGGTGGACTCTCCTGTGCCTTGTAGGATGTTTAACAGAATCCCTGACCTCTGTCTCCTAGTTGCTAGTTGTGACAGTTGAAACTGTCTCTTGACACTGTCACGTGTTCTTGGGTGAGGTGGAGGGTTGGGGGCAAAAGTGCCTGAGTGGAAAACCACTGATTTAGACTGATCGGATAAGTTTTTTGATATAATTTATCTGACTTAAAATAGAAAGGAAATTGTGTATATTGAGATCAGGCTTTATTTAAAGATATGTTGCCGCTAGTCCTTCATAAGTAACCTTTTTCTAATTTATATTTATATATCCAGTATGTATACTTATAGAGTTATAATTCATCTTTTTCTCCTTTTCTTGGGGAGATTGTTTTTTTTCCTGATTTGTTTTTGAAAGAACTGTAGTTTTCTCTTAATATGTGTATTAGTGTTAGAAATTTTTAAAATGCTCTATAAATTTATTTCATTATTCTTAGCTTACCTAGAAAATGAAGACAAATTTGAATAAGAAGCTGACTTGAAATAGTTAATAGTGAGCTAATCTTTGGTTATAAACTATGCTTTATTTGCCACTAGATGGACCTATTCTCATAATGAGCTGAGGAAAACTGAAATCTTTTTAACGTTGAAGACATATCAGACTAAGTTTGTAGTATACTTAATTAATGAATTTTTTTTTTACATTAAATGTATAATCTTTCTTTTTTTGGAGTAGAGATTTGTCAATAATGTCAAAACTTTATGTATTTTCATAACAAAAAATATTGAAAGAGGGCCCTGGCTGGGTAGCTCAGTTGGTTAGAGCGCCTTTTCAATATGCCACGATTGTGGGTTCCATCACCAGTTGGCACGTATAGGAATCAACCAGGGAATGCATAAGCAAGTAGAACAACAAATTTATCTGTTTCTCTCTCTCCTTCTCCCTCTCTCCCTTCCTTCTCTTTCTCTAAAATCAGTTAAAAAAAGAATATTAAAAGAGCAATTGTACTTTCTTAAATTATGTATTGTCACATGCCTTTATCACTTAATTGGCGGTTGTTCTTATATTTCCTATTCATAAAAATATTTGATCTTCATAGAGTAAAAATTAGATGCAAAAACAGTAGTGATTTAGGGGAGAAACATCTACAGTTAGAGTATTTGGTGTGTAACTTGGTCTGAAATATAAGGTAGAAAGGAGATCTACATGCTGGTTTAAAATGCATGTTGAATAAAAAAGTCTGTTTACAGCAAATGTTTTTGTGTAACTTTCAAAAGTCCTTTTTAACAAAGCAATGGAGAATGATAGAATTTCATTATTATAGCCATTTACTTCTAAGAGGGGCCTTTAACTTTTCAGGGCTGATCTCTTTATTTTTTATTTCTTCACTTCAGAAACTTCATTTCAGTTATACTATATTCTTGTTCTCTATTCTTGTCAACCTCTGTGATTTAACTAGGTCCTTCTCAGCCTGTGAACATATCTAAGCCTCTTATATAAAATATTACCACCTCTGCAAAGACCAAAACAAAGCAAACAAACAAAAACAACCCCCCCCCAAACCAAACTTTTCTTTTTCTTTTATATTTTCCCTTCCCCTTCCCAGCTGACTTTTTGAAAGATTGAAACTTGACTTTATTTATTCTCATTCGCTTTCTTGCAATCTGGAGTCTTCCTTCTGTACTCCTAAATCAAATCACGACTTTCATTTTTGATCATTACATGACATTTAAGCAATCAAACACTAATGTCTTGAAACTTCCTGTTTTTAAAAAAAGATTTTATATATTTATTTTTAGAGAAAGGGGGAGGGAGGGAGAGAAACATTGATGTGAAAGAGAAACATCAGTTGGTTGCCTCTTGCCCACACCCTGACCAGGGACCGAACTTGACACCTAGGCATGTTCCCTGACTGGGAATAGAACTGGTGACCTTTTCCTTTGCGGAAGGATGCTCAGCCAACTGATGCACACCAGTCAGGGTGAAACTTCCTTTTTCCTTTTTTTTTTTGACCCCCATAACAGTTCATTTTTAGTCTTTGGTAATGATCACCGCCCCCCTTCCTCTTATTCTTGAATAGTTGGTTTTCCTTGTATTTCATCCTTCATTTTTCTTCCTGTATTTACATACCCATTCTCAGTGATCTTATCCACACCATAGAGCTCTTCCATAGTTGACTATATAGTGATTATTCTTGAATCTCGACTCCAGCCAGACCTCTCTGGGAAGGTCTTTACCATTACTTACAAATTCTTCTAAGTCTCGTAAGAACCCTAAACTCAGCATGTCCAACTGTATTTACTCATTGCTTTGGCTGTAAGATGATATAAACTCCTGTACTTCCTAACCTAGTAAATGGTACCACTGTCCAATTAATCACCCAAATCAGAAAACAAAGACTTCTTTTAAATCTTTTCTCTCAATATTTATAATCATACACTCCTCAGATTGCAGATTCTACCTTAAATGTCTCTTCAGTCTGCCTTCCCCTTATCCCCATCACCATGACCTTTGTAACTCAGACTTGTATCTCACACATAAATTAATGAACTGGCTTCCTTACTTTTTTTTTTTTTTCTTCATTGTTGCTTCTTGTGTATCTTCTATTGAGCTGCCATTGGAGTGGATTGTCTGAAACCTGATAATTTTATCGCCATGCTTAAAATTCTTTAATATCTTCCTTTGCCTTTAAAATTTCTTTAGTATGGTACACAAGTTTCTTCAGGATTTTGACCCTCTCATTGTCTCCAACTGCATTTGGCATTACTTTCTTACCATATTCCGTGCTTTAGCTATTCTGATTCGTTTAGTTTGCTGTATGTGCTGTTTTGATTCATAAATTTGCATTTGCACAAGTTACTCCTACTCTCTGCAGTTCCTTTGTATTGTTGTTTTCTGAGCATTGTTCACTGACTAATGTTTTTGTTCTAAATAGTAATGATCATTATTTTTTTATTATGAATGTAGAAATAGGTGATTTGACTCAATTGATACTGGTTCTGTGATACTGGTTTTCAATATTTTTTTAAGTAGCAAAAACTGTTTTGGGAAGGAAATTTACCCTATCACAGAAATGAGATGAAAATGATATTTTATTGGTATACTTTTAAAAATGTGTCAAGTTTATAGCATTTTCTATAAAATCGATTGCTGAAAACAAAGCCCTGTTGATGAAAATTAACATTTGGAATATTTTTTAAAGCCAATTGCAGATGTGTACTGTCATCTCACTTTAAAATCTAATTAGAAAAAGCATTATGGAGGCATAACTTACATATATAGTAAACTGCATTCATTCGAGGTGTACTGTTCGATGAGTTTTTACAGACACCCGTGTAGCCACAGTCAAGATTCAGAGCGTTTGCATCTTTTGTCCTTTGTGTCCATCCTTTCTTCAACGCTTACTTGTAAATTAAGCAATCACTTTCTACTTTCTGTCACTATAGATTAGTTTGCATTTTCTAGAATTTTAAAAATGAAACATTTGACATACAACTATAATTTAAAGTATATAGTATGTTGCCCTGGCTGGTATGGCTCAGGGGGATGCATGAGAGGCAACCACACATTGATATTTCTCTCCTTCTCTTTCTCTCTCCTTTCCCCTCTGTCTAAAAATAAATAATAAATAAAATCTTTAATGTGTACAATATGTTAATTTTATTCATTTGTATATTGTAATATGATTGCCATTATAGTGATACTTAGTGCCTCTGTCATGGAATATAATTATTTTTCTTTTTAGTGGTTAGAATAATTAACTTCTAGTTTCTTAGCAAGTTTGATGATTATAATAAAGTGTTGTTTATATTCACTGTACTGTGCATTACATTTCGAGGTCTTACTTTGCCAATTTGTACCCTTAAACATCTGTCTCATGCCACACTCTGCAACCCCTGGTAACTCCCATTTTACCCTACGTTTTTTATGAATTTGGTTTTTTTCTTTTAGATTTCACATATATGTGATTATCATACATTACTTGTCTTTTGCTGTCTGAATTTATCTCCTTAGCATAATGTAGTCAAGGTCCCTCTGTATTGTTTAAAATGGCAGGGTGCCTACATCTTCCTTATCCATTCATCTGTTGATGGACACTTAGTTTGTTTCCATATCTTGGCTATTGTAAATAATGCTCCAATAAACATAGGATTTTATATATCTCTTTGATATCCCATTTTAATTTTCTTTGTGTATATAACCCAGAAGTGGAATTGCTGGATCATATGGCAGATCTCTTTTAAATTTTTCAAGGAACCTTCATGTTTTCCGTGGTGGTTACACCAATTTACATTTTTATCAGCAGTGTACGAGGGTTCCGTTTTCTCCACATTCTGTCAGTACTTTTATCTTCTTAATGACAGCCATTCCAACAGGTGTGAAGTGATATCTCATGTGGTTTTGATTTGCATTTCCCTGATGATTGGTGATGTTGGACATCTTTTAATATATGTGTTGGCCATTCGAATGTCTTTGGAAACATACCTATTCAGATACTCTTTTTTTTATTTGATTTTTTAAGTTATTGAGTTGTATGAGTTCTTTATATATTTTGTATACTAGCCCTTTATATGATAAATGGTTTGCGAAAATTTTTATCCATTTTGTAGGTGGGTTTTTAATTTTAATTGTTTCTCTTGCTAGGCAGAGCTTTTAAGTGTACTGTAGTCCCATTTGTTGATGTTTGCTGTGGTTGTTTGTACTTTTGGTGTGAAATCCAAAAAAATCATTGTGCTTTTGGGGTGAAATCTAAAAAATCAGTGTTGAATAGCTTCTTCCCTACATTTTCTTCTTTTTTTAAAAAATCCTAACCCTAGGACATTTTTTCATTGATTTTTAGAGGGAGAGGTGTAGGGAGGGCTCTCTCCTTATTCTCATCCCCCCCATATGCTGTGGATGAGAATAAGTCTACCAAAACATGATCTGCTTGGGGAAGAAAGGTGGCCGATCTCTCAAGGGAGAAGGGCCAGGAGCCTGTTCCTCAATGGGCTTTTATTGGGTTTAATTTGCATAGAAATAAAGAGTGTATTTGTAAAGCTTGTCAGTCATTGTCAGGCAGTAATGATCAAACAATAGATAACATTCAAAGAACTCTGAGGGCTTATTCTGAGTCAGGGTTAGATAGTTAAAGGGCCCTAAAACTTTGGGGAACAAACTCATTTTATGCTTGGACCCTTATCATTTTAATTGAGGGTATTGGCAAAGTAGGTTTCACAGGATTTTATGCATTCTTTCTTAGGCCTGATTGCCTGGGGAACCCGCCCTTTCTGGCACAGGGCTGCATCCACCTCTGGCATTGTTTCAGGCTTAAGTCAGGCAGGGGAGGTAAGGCAGCCAAGAGATTAGGAGACTTCTTGCAGACAGAATGAGGACTCAGGCTATGTCAAAGCTGAGGGACGAGGGTACATCACCCTCTTTTTCTATAGCCCCTCCAAGTTTTTCTTTGAGGGCCCCTTTGTGACCATGCCTGTCTTAGGTTGTTCTTCTTAGGTCGAATCTTACCCGTCATTGGCTAACCAGTAATCCACTGAGGGCCAAGCAGGGTGAAGTGAAAGGGGGCAGAGGCGACACCCCTACAAGGAAGATACGCTTTGTCTCCTTAATAGCATATGGTCCCAAGGTCTCTTTACTCAGCTTTAGCCATGGAGGGGTTACAGCTTCTGAAACCAGGCAGGGCAGTTACCAACAGAGAGGGTAAGACAGAGAGAGAGAGAAACATTGATGTGAGGGAGAAACATCGATGGGCCGCCTTCTCATATGTGTCCCATTCAGAGGTTGAACCCACTACATGGGTAGGTGCTCTGACTAGGAATTGAACCTGAGACCCTTTGGTCTGTGGGACCAGTTGAGCCACACTGGCGAAGGCCCGTATATTTTCCTTTAGGGGTCTTATGGTGTCGATCTATGTTTAAGTCTTTGATCCATTTCCAGTTAATTTTTGCTGTAAGACAGTAGTCAAGGTTCATTGTTCTGCATATGTTTATCCAGCACCATTTGTTAAAGAGACTGCCCTTTCCCCCATTGATGGTTCTTGGCTTCGTCTTTGAATATTAGTTGACTGTATATGCAGGGGTTTAATTCTCAGCCCTCTATTCTGTTCCATTGGTCTATATGGCGATTTTTATGCCAGTATCATACTGTTTTTATTACTATAGCTTTGTAGTATAGTTTGAAATCAGAATATGTGATGCCTCCTGTTTTGTTCTTTTTCCTCAAGATTGCTTTGGTGATTCAGGGTCTTTTATGGTCCTATACAAATTTTTTCATTTTACAGAATTTTATATAAGTGAAATTATATATATGTACTTTTTTCTGGCTTCTTACACACAGCATAATGGTTTTGAAATCATCCTTGTTGCATTTATTAGTAATTTGTTTTATTTTATGGCCAAGCAGTATTCAATATATAGGTAATATAACATGTTGTTTATCCCTTCATGCGATGATTGACATTTGGGATGCTTGCAGTTTTTGGACATTATGAATAAAGTTGCTATGGACATTTGTGTTTGTTGCTGTGGACATTTTGTCTTTTTTTTTTTTAATCCCCATGTGAGGATATGTTTTTATTGACTTTTTAGAGAGAGAGGAAGTTGGGGGGAGGGAGAGAGAGAGCAATGTTGATGTGAGAGAGAAACATCGAATAGTTGCATTCTACATATGCCCTGACCGGGAATCAAACCTGCAACCTTTTGTGTACTGGTCGATGCTCCAACTAACTGAGCCGCTTGGCCAGGGCTGTGGACATTTGTCTTTATGTAACTCTTTGAAGCATATATGTTTTTATTTTTCTTGGGTAAATAACTAGGATTAGAATGTCTGGGTCATTTGTTATAGGTGTATGTTTAACTTTATGGAACTTTCCAACTGTTTCCCAAAGTGATCGTGCCATTTACATCTCTGCCAGCAGTGTAGCAGGGTTCCAGTTTCTCTACATTGTCACCTACATTTGGCATGGTCAGTCTTTTTGATTTTAGTTGTTCTAATTTTGTACATAGTGGAATCTCATTGTGGTTTTAATTGGCGTTTTCCAGGTAATTAATGATGTTGATCGTCTTTTTATGTGCTTCTTGACTGTTTGCATATGTTCTTTCGCAAGGTGTCTATTCAGATCTTTTGCTCAGTTTTTAAAAAATTGGGTTTTTGTCTTACTGAGTTGTCAGAGTTCTTTATATATTTTGGATACAAATTCTTTGTCAAATATATATGTTGCAGATTTTTTTCTGTGACTGGTGTTTTCATTTCCTTAACACTATCCTTTCTTTCCCTTTTCTCGAAGTTATTGGGGTGACACTGGTTAACAAAATCATACTGTTTTCAGGTGCACAGTTCCCCAACACATCATCTGTACACTGTATTGTGTGTTCACTCCCTCAAGTAAAGTCTCTGTCCATCACCATTTGTCTTTCCACCACCTCCCCCGCCTCCCTGCTGGCATTCTCCGCTCTTCATGGCATCTTTCATAGAGCAAAATTTACTATTTTAAAGTAGTCCAATTTGTCAATATTTGTTTTTTTTCATGTTTTATCTAAGAAATCTTTTCTACACTAAGGTTGCAAAGATTTTCTCCCGTATTTTCTTCTAGAAGTAAATTTTTAAAATTAATTAATTATTTTTTAAATCTTCACCTGAGGACATGCTTATTGATTTTAGATAGAAGTGAAGGGAAAGAGAGAGGGAGAGAAAATTTGATTGGTTGCTTCTCATACTTGCCTTAACCAGGGACCAAACCTGCTAACTAGGCATGCGCCCTGACCCAGGACTCGAAACTAAAACCTTTCGGTTTACCCAGTGATGCTCCAACCAACTGAGCCATGTGGGCCAGGGCTGTAATTTTAATTCTTCGTTTATTTCTTGTTCGATTTTGGTTATACTCTATCAGGATGCTTTAATACACAGAGTAGTTTGTAAAAGGTGACATTATAAAGAAAGACAGCCTGGCTGGGTAGCTCAGTTGGTTAGAGCGTTGTCCCGATACACCAAGATTGTGGGTTCGATCCCTGGTCAGAACACATACAAGAACCAACCAATGAATACATAAATAAGTGGGATGACAAGTCAATGTTTCTCTCTACCTTTTTCTCTCACCCCTGTGCTGTCTTCTCTCCACCCAGTGTCCTCTCTCTCTCACTCAAAGTAAAAAAAAAATAATAATAAAAAAAGAAAGACATAGTCTTAAATGTTTCTATCATGGAACAGAGATAGCAGGAAAGCCTTCATTTTGAGGTCTGCAGGAGAGTGAGTTAACTTGGCAGTAATGTTATCGTGTTGGTAATGTCCATCAAGCTGCTGGTATTTCTTTTTCAAAGTAGTTAAAACGGCTAAAGATGCAGTCATTTTTAGAGTTTTTGAAGCTCATTTGCAGCTTCAGAATATAGAGGCAGGACCACATAGATCTCAAGTATGTCCTAAAAAAGGCTTAAGACAAATAAATTTTTTTTCTCAGGAGGTTTTTCTTCTAAAAGCTTTTTTTTTAAAAAAGATTATAAGGCAGTATAAAGATATAGTCAATTGGTTTCTAGAGAACTTCAAAGTAATTTTACTTTTATTCTACTGTATATCCATCAGTTAGTCAATTATTTTCGGTGTCCAGTCAGGGGTGTGTGTGTGTGTGTCCTTAGGTTTGCGTCTTTGATGAAATTATTTCCTCACTTAAAATGCTTGAAATATTTTAGTTTTGAGTGAAATCTTTAGATCCTAGAGATAATTTGTAATACATATTCTAATATGTATTAGAATAAATCAGTGTATATTGCATTTAAATTTCTAGCTAGTGCTACAAATTAGATTCTAAGCAATTTAAACTGACAAACCACTAATAGTTGTAAAGGAGGGTTGAGTTTTTAAAAATGCAGTTATTTTACAAAATGATTGAAATGTTTTGATTCCAGTTTGGATTTTTAGAGTAAGATGTGGCATCTGAAGTGATTTATTAATTTTAAAACAATAATGCTACTTAATTTTCTAGGTGTTCATTGTACCCATGGTTTCAATCGCACCGGTTTCCTCATATGTGCCTTTCTGGTGGAGAAAATGGACTGGAGGTATTTGTTTCTTGTTATGATGGAAGAAGACATATTTAATAATTGATAGAAGAAATTTTATTGATTTTTTTTAGTTTTAGCATTTTATGTTGGCAAATTTTTGGTGAAGTCATGATTAATATAATTTGAGTATGTTTTCATTTTAGATTTGGTTACTCTTAGAATGCCATTCATTACCTGGTGTTTTTGTACTAAGAGTGCTAATGATTTCATATACTATGCATTTTCTTTTCCAGATGTTTTTCACTTATCAGAGATAAGTTCTCCCAAAGTTTGTGTTTGTGTTCACCTTTGGAAGTTACTGTTGTTCTTTTCATTTTTAACAGTAATACCTTTTTATAGCTGTTAAGTACTAGGAAAAACTTATAATGCTATATGGAAAAGGTTTTCTTGGGACAGAGTTACTTTATTTAAACCAATCAGAGTGTTTTTATTGAGCACCTGTTATCAGTGAAATACTTTTTTAGATCCTGAGACATTAGAACTTTAGTTACTGAAAAATTCTGAGACAAGGGGTTATCACTAATTGAATTTTCTCATTATTTTGCTTACGAAGCCTTTCTACACAGTAGGTCCTTCTCTAATAGAATCAGCTGAAGTACACATCTGACTCTGTATTTTATTTCCCTGTTCACGCGTCCTCGGTGGTTTCCTCCTGCATGCGCTTCTAGCACATGCTCGACACCAGTGATTTTCAACCTTTCATCTCATGGCACATATAAACTAATGACTAAAGATCTGCAGCACACCAAACTATATGTTATATTTTTTGCTGATCTGACCAAAAAAAGGTATAATTTTGATTCATTCACATTGGATGGCTATTGTTGTCATTTTTAATTTGACAATCTTAAGGGAAAACAGATCAGTGTCCCAGGCTAAATAGTCAAGTATTACATGTTTTAAAAGTTCTTGTGGCACACCAGTGTGCCTCAGCATACCGGTTGAAAATCACTGCTCTACACAATCACCCTAGAGTCCTGTGTCAGATTCAGCTTATGGTTAGCCTTTCTCTGAGGACCTGTGCTCGTAATTGCCTGGGTTTGTTGAAAGTTGCTGAAAAAGCAGCATGCTTTTTACTTTCATTGATTTTGCTATTCACATTTCTTTGATGCTTTCCCTCAGATTCATACCTCAGCCTTTAAAGCTTTATTTAAATTCTTCACATACTCTACCCAGGTCTCTTCTATACACATTAAAATTTACTTCTAGAGTTTAGGAATTGTCAATGTACTTTATGTTAATACTGTTTCAGAATGAATTTGTCCCTTAAGAGATTGAATGCCTTAAGAGTGGGACTGTGATCTGTCTATTTTATAAATCTCTGTATATTTAGTATGGTGCTTTAAATATAAAAGTTTTGACAAATCTGAGCAAGTGGAGGACAGTGAGGAACTTGCATGGTGTTTGTTTCCCATAGTATTGAAGCGGCAGTTGCCACTTTTGCGCAAGCCAGACCACCGGGAATTTATAAGGGTGACTATTTGAAAGAACTTTTTCGTCGCTATGGTGATATAGAGGAAGCACCACCCCCACCTCTATTGCCAGATTGGTGTTTTGAGGATGATGAAGATGAAGATGAGGATGAGGATGGCAAAAAGGAATCAGAACCTGGGTCAAGTGCCTCCTTTGGCAAAAGAAGAAAAGAACGGTTAAAACTGGTAATGTTTTTAAAAATATAGTCTTTTTTCTTAAGCAGGTTTATTGAGGTTTAAGAAAATGGAATGTTGACGCTGTTTTACTGGATTTGTGAGGTTATTTCATTCTTTCTATTTCTGAAGATTCTTGATAGCCCCGTGTCTTCTCCTTTTCTACAAGAAAAGTTTCTTACACAGATTCATTCTGTTTTTGTTTCTTAGGTAGACCAAAGAACTCTTAGATATTACATTGAGAATTTACTATTTCTATGCAAAGTATTGTGAAATTACACTTAAATATCTAGTGAAAATTTTACCAATGCTTTACAGAATTGTCACAGAGTTAAAATAACTTTACATATAAATTCTGCTCCTTCCCATGAGTGATATTTTCATATTTTCTGTAAAGTTGAACTGAGCAGACACTTCTATGGCCAACTCCCATTAATCTTCTAGACTGAAAGGCCTAACTAAAAACATTGAATGTTACCTCTTTTCTTGGAGGGATAAATGTATTAAGAAGAAAAGTACTGGTTGTACAAGTAATGGTGTAGGTCAAAGGGGAAAGTTAGGGAAAGTGTGGAGGTAATTAAGTTAATAATTAAGGTGTGTGGGAATCACGGTTGAGCAGTAAACACCACAGCTCATTAGTAGGCAGTGATTCAAAGGCAAGGAAGAAAATGCCATATTTTATCTAACTCACATAATACAGTTATTTTGGGCTTTAAATGAAAGTCCTTTATTTGAGAAACATTGTTTTATATGTATTTACACATTTCAAACTTCAAAACTCTAAGGCCATTGAAAGTATAAATAGCTTTGAAACACAGAAATAATTTCAAAAATAGTTTATTATTCTTTTAGTCTAACTCATTCTTTCCTGGATTTAGATACCTGAAATTACTGAATCACATACCTAGAAAAATAGGGGTCACATTTTAGGGGATGTCTAAGAGTATAACATAACATGATATAACATATTGATGAGTACCCTCTATGATGTCATTTTTGTGAGAGATATTTTATAAGGGAGATAGTTTGTAAGGGATTGTTTTTTAAGAATAACAATCACGGGCATATGCTTAGTGTGTTTTTGAATTGCGGTGTAGTATTTGAGTGTGTAAAAGAGTTTAAAACAAAGAGTTACTATTTTGCAAAATGGGGTAGAGTTTGCATTTTTTTTTTGTCCAGCAGAAAGGATCTTAAAAATGACATTTTTTTATAATATCAAGTACCATTCAATCCCTTTAATTGCAAATGAGCTCGGGTAGCAATAAGAGAAAAATAGTCAAGATGGGCATATTCCTCAAGGAAAAATAAATAATATTTAAAATAAAATCCCAAACTTAGTTTCTCCTGTTTTGTTTTACCAGTTACTAAGAGGGATCTTTAAAAAGTTCCCCACTATGATTGTGGATTTACCTGTTTCTGCTTGTAGTTCTGTCATGTTTACTTCATATATTTTGTGGTGACACTGTGTTTTTATACAACTATGTGTGTGTAAAAGATTATGTTTACAGTGTCTTAACTCAGCATTGTGAAATACCTGATTTAGTATGATTACACAAGTTTCTTATGGAAATGTTTGTATGGAATATCTTTCCTGTCCTTTTACTTTCAACCTTTATCTGTTATTTAAGGTATGTCTCTTATAAGCATCATGTTAGGTTTTATTTATCTAGCCAACAGTTTTTGTCTTATTGGAGTATTTAGTCCATGTACATTTATTTTACTGATTTCTTTATTTCAGATTTAAGCTCATCTTACTGTTTTTTTTTGTGTGTGTCCCATTTGTGGTGTGTTCCTTTTTATCTTTTAGCCTCTGTCAGATAACTCTAATATGTGAATCACCTGGGTTTTTTTAAGTTTTTCTTCTTATATCCTTTGATTTCTAGTCATTTGTAGGGTTTGTTTTTGTTTATATACCAAGATATTTCTGCTTAGTAGACATTATGTATGAAAATTCGTGGAAATAATTTGAGACTATGTATCATGTTATTTTCCTTCAGAGAAGATTTACTTTTGCTCCTACATGGGACTAGGAGTTGAGCATCTTAACTTAGTCAAGGATTTAACTGTTTAGAAGCTAGACTTTACTTCCGGGGGGAGCTGGTCTGTTTTTGTTTCACCCTAATTCCTAGAGTGCAGCCCTTTGGGGACCCTAACTGAAAGGCTAGCTGCATCCCTCTTCCTCGTTTCATCATTCCTCTGCTGTGCTGAAAGCTGTATTAGCCTCTATGCTGCTATTTTTGAAGCAATGCCTATAGAGAAAAATTCTAGAGAAGGAAAAGCTATAATGTCTAGCTCATTTCTGTGTCTAGCTCACTTCTCTGGGCTTTCCATCCCTCTGAATTCTTGGTCCTTCAAGTCCCTACTGCCTTTCTAATTCTTCAATGTCTTTAATAGGTGCAAAAGACATTTTATCTAGTTTATTTATTTATTTTTTCGTGGCTGCAAAATTGGTCTAAATAAGCTAGTCTGTCATTGCCAAAAGAAGAAATATTCCATTTTCCATTTTTGGAGAAAGTAGTAAGGTTTGATTTCTTTTTTTTCTCTTTAATTTTCTTACATTAAAAAATGAAACACACTATACAAATGGTTTTTCAGAGCAGAGTGCACACAGGTCAGTTCAGACCCCTCTCAAAGTGTTGCCAGCATTCTCAGTGCTACTCAAGATGGCAGCTCTTACGATGTTGCCAACATATTGATTTAAATGCATTGGCATGCAGTCCTTAGCATGGACGATTCATTCCCTTCTGTTCTTAAATTGGGTTAAATGGCGTCAGTGTTCATATGTACAGACTTGAGTTGTATTGATCCTGAGCAGTTCTGATGTACATCTGGAACCGGGTGCTGGGAGTCTTGGTCTCAGTGTAAAAAGAGAGGAAGGGCCCAACGGTGGCAGGCTGCTGCTGGGAACTAGTCCTCCTGCCCACCGGGAACATTTGCTGCAGTGGCACAGTTACGCCCTTCTAGAATGGTTAAGCCAAGTAACTGCAGGTGTCCTTTTCACCATCGACTTGCTCCAAATATTCTTTCTCAATCAGAATGTCAATGCATTTCTTGATGACTGGGACCCGTGGCTTGAACCTCAAGGTTGCATGAGCACCTCCCTGAGCAACTGCTGCTGCTTTAGGACCTTCCTCATGTTTTTGATCCTCACAATTGCTGCCTGAATCAGCAGTTTGTGGTCTTCTCCAATATTTTTTTGAAAGATTTTATTTATTTACTTTTAGAGAGAGGGGAAGGGAAGGAGGAAGAGAAGGAAAGGGAGGGAGAAATGGAGGGAGAAAAACATTAGTGTGTGGGATGTATCGATCAGTTACCTCTCGCAGGACCCTAACCCGGGACCTGGCCCGCAACCCAGGCTAGTGCCCTGACTGGGAATTGAACCAGTGACCTACACCGGCCAGGGCAGTCCCCAGTATTATTGTGTGTGGTTTCTTTTTCTTGCTTCTCTTCAGTTTATATTGGCACATTAATGTTAACCCTTAATTTCTTATGTTTATAACCAAGATATAATTTTATTAAGGTATCTGACTTTACTTATACCTCATCAACATTTGCATTTTCATTTTGCAAGACCAATAACTTTGACTTCAATAAAATCTGTAGGACTTGTGCCAAAATGTCCATTTTGATTTGGGTGTTGTCCTTCAGCGTCTGCACTGTGCAAGTGTCTTCCATGTTGTACTGAAGCAGGATTGCCGACTGGAATGTAGATGCCTTTGAGTAACCACCCCCGGCCCCTCCACACACATGAAAGAGAGGCAAATTTAAACACATGGAAAATACCCAGAAATACATCACTTAAATTTGAAGCACTTAAGACAAAGAGTGCCTTTACTTTTTTACTTAATAATGATTATTGCAGAAGAAAATAAGGGAAGATAAATAAAAAAGAAATTGATACATTGCAGAAAAGATTACAGAAAAAGAAGAATAAATGGATGGCACATTTACTAGATAGTCAGAATTATCTTTTCTAAACAAGCTCAATAGTTGTTAAATCTGTACTGACGCTCAATATTTATTTGTTCTGTTAAATTAAAAATATTTAGTTCAACTGCACAGAGTTATTAAAATACCTCTGTAGTAGTATTGTGGATAAGTACTAGTTGAATGTTGATTAGATTTCTGATGTTTTAGTCCTTTATATTATTTGCTAGAAAAAGAAGTAATGTTTATGTTTTTGGGATTAATTCATGCTAATTTGACCTTTGTGTTTCAGAAATTATTATGATTTCTTAACTTTGCTTAGGACATAACATGCTTAGAAGTAAAGGTAGTTATCTTCTTCACGTGAAACTAGTACCTTCAGAATAAAGATGCTGAACATTGAAGTCGTAATGCATTCTTTTTAATTTGTATAAACATATACTTTTATAAGAATACTGATGCCCTGGCTGGTGTAGCTCAGTGGATTTAGTGTGGGCTGCGAACCAAAGGGTCGCCGGTTTGATTCCCAGTCAGGGCACGTGCCTGGATCGTAGGTCAGGTCCCCAGTGTGGGCCACATGAGAGGCAACTGCACATTGATATTTCTCTCCCTCTTTCTCCCTCCCTTCCCCTCTCTCTAAAAATAAATAAATAAAATAAAAAAGAAAATATTTATTTAAAAAAAGAGATTTAACAACATGTTAAAAAAAGGAGTATTGAACTTATTTGTGTATCTCAATGACTAAACATGGTAAAAAATTCTTACTCACCTGTTTTAGCTTTCCTTTAAAATGTCTTTTTCCTTTCTCCCCTCCCTCCCTTCCTTCCTTCCTTCCATTTGTTATTAATTTTAATGGTAGAAATGGTTCTGAAACAGAAATTTCTTGTTTTCCTTTTCTTCTTTTTTTTTAATTTTTACTTTTATTAGCACTTATTTTGTACTGAATTTATTCCTAGGCCATTAGTTTCTGTATCTTCAGTGATATCTTTTTCCTCTGTGCAACCTCCTGTTCTGGTTTAGGAACAATCTGCTCTTTCTCAGTAAGGATCATCCTATTGTGGCAGGGAGAGCTCATGTGTTGGATAATTTGCCCATGAACTCAGGAAGTTCTAACACCACATCTTGGGAGATTTGTTCACCTGGATGTGCTCAGTGACCAGAGAACCTACATCTAAACCCTTAAGTTCAGCATTACTCTGCATTTTTAAGTATGTGCAGCAAAAATTGTTTTCAGGCCACTGACTCTGTATCCAGCCCTACTGTTTGGCCTAGGCACACCTACCAGCTCCACCATTGTAAGGACAAATGGCACACATTGATTCTGTAAAGTGACATCTTTCAGATACTTGGTGGCTTTTTGAATATTTATACCCTTGATGGCCTGGGCAGTTTCGAGTATTCTTTTTTTAATTTTTTTTTTTTTGTTGGAAGATTTTTTAAATTTATTTTGAGAGAGAGAGGAAGGGAGGGAGAAAGAGAGGGAGAGAAACATCAATGTATGGTTGCCTCTCACATGGCCCTCACTGGGGACCTGGCCTGGAACCCAGGCATGTGTCCTGACTGGGAATCAAACTGGGACCCCTTGGTTCCCAGCCCGCGCTCAATCCAATGAGCCATACCAGCCGGGGCAGTTTCGAGTATTCTAAAAGTGAATACGGAGATTTCAACCTCTTTTGTTTTTTTTTTAAGTTACTTTATTGTTGTTCACTTACAGTTGTCTGCATTTTCTCCCCTCCCCTCCCTCCCACCCCATCCATACCCACCTCCCTCCCTTGCTTCCACCCTCCCCCTTAGTTTTGTCTATGTGTCCTTTATAGTAGTTCCTGAAAACCCTTCTCCCCACAGTCCCCTCTCCTCTGGCTACTGTTAGATTGTTCTTAATTTCAATGTCTCTGTTTATATTTGCTTGCTTTTTTCTTTTGTTGATTATGTTCCAGTTAAAGGTGAGATCATATGGTATTTGTCCCTCAGCGCCTGGCTGATTTCACTTAGCATAATGCTCTCCAGTTCCATCCAAGCTGTCGCAAAGGGTATAGGCTCCTTCTTTCTCTCTGCTGCATAGAATTCCATTGTGTAAATGTACCATAGTTTCTTGATCCGTTCATTTGCTGATGGGCACTTGGGTTGCTTGCAGCACTTGAAACTCAGTCTCTTGATTTGCATGATTTTGTGGGGTTTTCTGGGTCAACTGAATAGTGAACCATTTTCAGAGGTCACCTCTGGTTGCTTCTGGGAAGAGCTAAAGCAGAATAGAAAGGAATGGTACTTTGATCCTTTGGCTCATGAAACCTCTAAAGTATGCTTATTTAAGAAAAAGTAGACAACATATTAGATAACTATAATATGGTCCAGAATTAGGATCTGAAGCAATCTACTGGATTCAACTCAGAAGTCTATTATATTTGACAAGGGTGTACACAGATTAAATATTGTATTCTTCTTTTTTCCTTCCCAAGTGGCTCAAGTTGCAAAATCTGTTGATCATTGCAGCTTGTAGACCATGTTTTTTACTCCCTAATTACATTAACAGCTAGAGTAGTTTTATGGATTATTCTTAAGACTGATGCCAGCCCTCTTATGGGTCTGAAAGTAATTGTAGCATAAATTTAGAAATTTTTTAGTCTATAGAGTTTTTAGGAGTGTTCTTTATTTGACTTATATGTTTTCCATCTGCTTCACTTCTCTGTGATATTTTAAAAATATACTTGCTTTGAAATATAGTTAAGATACTTTATGTAATTCTGACTTAAAAATTTAGATTAAAAATTCAATAATGAGTAATATTTAGTTTTTATGTTGGTACATTCAATGATTGTAGCTTAGCCACTTTGTTATACTCTTATTCTAGTTTACAAAGGTGTATATTGTGGGGGTTACCCCCTGAAAGTCTATATTCAATAAGTGATACAACCCCCCTACCCTTCCCAAAATGAGAATCATTGGTGAATGACCTGGGCTCAAAATTCTATTTTTACCACTTCAATAAATTATATGCAGTCTTTATGCCTTATGTACTCATTTGTGAAATAAATATAATAAAATCTACTTTTCAGAGTTATTACAAATATTAGAGCAAGTGTTTATAAAATGGCAGATAATGTGAGCTCTGAATAAATGGTAGATAAGTTATTGTTGCAGTTGATTTCTGGATAGTGCCTATGGAATGCTTTGACAATGTGATATAGACACTGGGCTGCATGTGTACATTGAAAATCGTTTGCTGGACTATGGAAAACTAGTGCGCAATCTTAGGGGAGTTTATAGAGCCTCCTGGAGACCACTTCTCTTTCATGTGTTTGCTCAGATTTGTGAAAATAGACGAATCTGTTTCTCAGTCTAGCTTTGTAAATGGATTTGAACTCTAATAAAATATTTTTCTTTTCCTTTTATTTTAAGGGTGCTATTTTTTTGGAAGGTGTAACTGTTAAAGGTGTAACTCAAGTAACAACTCAACCGAAGTTAGGAGAAGTACAGCAGAAGTGTCATCAGTTCTGTGGCTGGGAAGGGTAATAAATATTTTAATGTTTTAAATAAAATTTACTCTTACTTTGAAATACTTAACATAGAATCAAATATTAACTTAGTTTCTTTGCTTTTTGAAATTGTTGTGTTTACATAGAGTTCTTAAAGAGCTGTCAAGTAAGAGTTTATCAGATTTTTTTCAAGACAAGCAGTGTAATAAACAGTTGAGTCAAAAATTAGATGGCTCACATCTTCCTAAAGGAGTAGAAAGTTACCAATTCACTCTCTGGTATTTGTTTTGTGTGTTTGATTTTACTGTTGCAGGTTAATGTTTGGGTTTGGTTGAAATTGAATGTGTCACATTTTTCAGTTTATCTGAAGGAATCAGCTTTAAATATGTTCTGCCCCCTACCATGACTTGAAATTATTTATCAGGTATTTCATGGGAGAGGATTCAGGTGAGAGTTTACTGTTCTTATCTGTTGCTCTCAGGTCTTGGTCTGTGATCATTTCTGTTGATCATTGCGATCTGTGGCAGAAAATTATGATGCAACTGGAACATGATGAAACAGGATTATTAACTTAAAAGTTCCTGATATAAATGACTGTTTGACTGGTACATACAGATCAACCACCTAGAAATAATTTTAACTAAAAGATGGAAATGATGATGAAGTAATACTGATTTTGGTGTTGCGTTAAACCCTTGCCACTACGCTTTAATTTGATTCACATTTCTCCTGTTTTGTCACTTCTGGGCATTTTTTGAGGAGAAACTTGCCAGCCCTGCACAGTTATGCCAAGTTGGCAGTGTCATGATGAGGAATACGGGGTCTAAAATGATGTAAGGTGACTAAAGCAAGATTTAAACTTCCTTCTGATTTAGCAGACTTGTCAACATACCTACTTGGCTGTTTAGATCATGTATACTAATATTTAAAAACTAGCCCAATAGTTACAGTAGTGCTGATTAGAATCTTGTTAACTTTCATTCTAACTGTCAAGAAAATGATAGCCTTTTGTTAGCATTCTTGTGAAATCTAGTATTATGCCAATGGACAGTAATCTCTTCATAGGGAGAGCACTGTAATAAGTGTAACCAGTCATGTGAGATTGGTTTCAGACATGTATTGCTTTGTATGATACCAGCCGTAATAGTAATAAAGCATTCTTCTTTTAAGGTCTGGATTCCCTGGAGCACAGCCTGTTTCCATGGACAAACAGAATATTAAACTTTTGGAGCAGAAGCCATATAAAGTAAGCTGGAAAGCAGATGGTACTCGGTAAGTTAGACTTATTACAAAGACAGTTATACAAATAACTCTAATGCTTAAGAATATTGCTCTGTTGTTAGAGAAGGTTTGCACTCTGGGGAGTGTGAATTTCTGACTTGAACAGCAAATAAGGCATATTTCAAATACTGTATAGTTATTGTCATTCTGCTAAAATTTCGGTTTCAGAGTCTGTTAGTTTGACATAAATCTATACCAAGTTTAAGTTCGAAAGTGTTTTTTCTCTTGATAATATTGTGCTTTTGGTGTGGCTGCTGCTTACCACCTTGCTTTTAATGGTTGCTGGGCACTTGCGAAATTAACAGATGTGCTGTCAGTTTATAATCTAAAAATTACCAAGTCTCCCTGGTTAATTTTATATTTTGTTTCTTGGAATACTTTTTCTTTTTTCTCTTAATCCTTACTAATTCTTCTTGTAATTTTATACACTCTTAAGGTTGTTGTATTCTTACAACAAAGCTTAGCTTCAGATTTCACATTCCTAAGTTTTAAAGTATTTATTAGTACAAATTTTATGTTTCCTCATAATATTTAACTTTTTCTCTCTGTTTTGTAATCTATATTTTTATAGCTTTGCTATATGTATTTAGCAAATGGTTATGGTAGTTGAAATAATTATTTTAACAGATATTAATATAGGAGTTCTATTAACTTTTTCATAATAAAGAAAATGTGTTAGAATAATTAGGAGTGCATATATATTTTCTTTCTTTTCCAAGTGTAATTGAGGTATAATCGACATACCTTATGTAATTTAAGTATACAATATGTTGATTTGATGCACTTATATATTGCAAAACGGTTACTGGTGTTAGCTAATACTGCCATCACTTAACATACTGTATTTTGTCGTGTATAATGTGCACCCATGTTTTGGCCCAAACTTTCAGGAAAAAAATCTTTCGTTTTAATTTTTTAATTCAATTATTTATTTATTTATATTTAGATACTTGTTTCTCTGTATTATAACGGGTATTATTTTGCAAATGGATATCGTTATTGCTTTCTAGAGTTATGCTTTTAATGCATAAACATAAATAAAATAATTAAAAACATTTATATAGATACGGAATTAGTACTACCTATGTGTAATACATATTCTTATTTTTCCCTCAAACATTTGGGCAAAAAAGTACGCGTTATACAAGCCAAAATACAGTAATTACCATTTCTTTTCTGTGGTGAGAAAATGTAAGATTCTTTATCTTAGCAAGTGTGCAATACAGTGTTAGTAACTATAACCACCACGCGCACGTTGGATCCCCAGAACTTCCTGGTCTTACACCTGGAAGTCTGTGCCCTTTGACCAACTTCTCCCTGTTTCTGTCACCTCTCGGCCCCTGCTAACCACCGCACTCGTATCTCGGGGTTTGACTTTCTTAGATTTCACATGTAAGTGATATCTACAGTATTTCTATTTTATTAATATTTGTTGTTAGTATCTTACTATGTCTGGTTTACAAATTAAATTTTATCATAGGTATGTATATATAGGAAAAAACCATAGTATATGTAGGGTTTGGTACTGTCTGTGCTTTCAGGCTTCTGCTGGGGGGTCTTGGAATTACGTGCCCCATGGATAAAGGCGGGTGCTGTATACCACTTCTTTTCTGTTTGCTTGTTGATGGACATTAGGTTGTTTCGTATCTTGGCTGTTGTGAATAATGCTGCAATAAATATGGGCATGCAGATATCTCTTTGAGATACTGTTTTTATATTTTAGTTTTTAGGTATTATTTTGGAGATGATATTGATTGCATTTAATTTTTATGAGAAGTTTTTTGAATGTCAAAATGGCAATTATACCTTTTGTATTATGCTTTCTTCATCTACATTTAACTTTTAATGACCTTAAAAGATACATATGGAGACATGGAGAGGGGAAGATACAACTTGATTTTAATAATAAGTGAATATAATAATAGTATTTCAACATGATATACTTTCCAGTAATTATATTTTATTTTTATTGTTTGGGAATATGTCAAAAATATTTTGTTTGTTGGAAGCAATCTTTCTTTGAACTTAGTATTTTTTGGCGTTTTTGGTATTTTGTTGGTAACAAAGCTCATTAAAGTTCAGAAGATAACAAAAAGAAGAAAATAAAAACAGTCATTTTATCACCTAGAGATTTATCATTACTGCTATCATTGCGGTATTGACCTTATTCTTTTGGTTATAAAACAGATAGTTTTTTTTTTCAATCCTCACCCAAAGACATTTTTTAAAACTTGCTTTTAGAGAGAGAAGAAGGGAGAGAGCGAAACATTAATGAGAGACTAGCATTGATTGTTTGCCTCCCGTACACACCTAGACTGGGGATTGTATGTGTCTGTACACGGACTGGGGATTGAAGATCGAACCCCACAACCTAGGTGTGTGCCCTGACCTGGAACTGAACCTGTGACCTTTTGGTATGGAAGGCTGCTCCAACCAATTGAGCCAAACCAGCCAAATAGATCTTGTTTTTAATATTAATCTTTGGTATATTGAGTCCAAATAGTTAAATAACAAAGTATGTTTTATATATATGTTTTAATCTATTTACGTATATATGTTTATTTGTTCACAGTATTTTGAATTTACTTTAAAAATTAACTAGTGTCAAAAAATTAATTAGTATATGATAAAAAATCAAACAGTAGAGAGAGATAAAATGAAAAATTTAAATTTGCCTACGTGCTTCTGGGAGTAGTCCTTCTACATGGATGAATCTATAAGCATGGGAACAGTTAAAGATTCAGATATAGCTAATTTGAGTGACTTGCCCCTTCATGCCTTCCTCTCTGGGTGCATGCATTATTTAAGGATTAGTAAAAATTAGCCTCATCCCTTATTTCAGAATATTGAAATTGATTTAATTTCTTGGATGATGATAAGTTTAGAATCTGTTTAAGTGGTAGTAAGGAATAGCCTGAATTGAGTTTTTGTCGAGATGTATATTTTTAATAGACATGTAACAATGTCTTAACAGATGGGCTTATTACCTACCTCTTTGGGTGGAGAAAGAGTAGAAAAAAGATAAGGAGCACAGATGCCTGTCTCTGGGCTTTAAACTATATACAAAGTGGCCTGGGGGTTTGGGCATAAGGCATAGTTTTGATCTGATGAGTTTCATATTCTGGATATTTACTTTTTACATTGTCTTCTCCATAGTATCCAAGGCTGTTGATTGTGGCAGACTTTGGGCAAAATAATGAAGGCTGCAAAAGTTGTCACTTAATTTTTGCCATCTTCTTTTTGTTTATCCTCCCTTCTCTGCAGTTGTATACCCCTTTCTCTGTGTCTCATCTGCTAGACCTCTAAATGATTAGCTGAAGTAATTCGAGCAAATATGTTTTTAATTGATAATGGAAATATCTCATTTATCATAGAACAATGCTTCACCAAAAATGAAAGGAAAAACCCTAAGTATTTACTTGAATACCCACTGTCTTAGGGCCCTTTATTGTGGGAGTAAAACATTTATGTGAGATGTTGATTAGGTTTGCTTCTAATCTAGAGATCAGTTTCGGGGGAATGGTCATTTAACAGTTTTTGAGTGTTCCAACTCAGAAACATCATATATCTATCCTCCATTTATTTAAGTCATCTTTAATTTCTCTCAGAAGTGTTGTATAGCTTTCAGTGTGGAGATCTGGAATATCTTTTGCTAAATTTTTAAAAAAGAACCTATGTTTTGATATTGTAATTCACTGTTTGCATGTGGTTCTGGAAGGAGTCCATGTCATAAACTTTCAAATTGAGTTTTGGAAATTCAGATGGAAAATCTAGTACCTACTGATCAAAAGGAGGTTCCTTGCTTTGAATTTAGAAGCCCCATCTCACTCATGACAAATGGCTTCAGACACTAGTATGACACTGGTTGTTTGTGCTTGTTGACACTGAACTAGCAATCTTGCTGAACGCTCTCCTAAGTTCTCCTGGTGTGAATATAGAATTTTTTGAATTTGCTATGTAGAATATATTATCTGAAAATATTTTTCTTACATATTCTTATAATTAGAGTGTGTGTGTTTATTATGGTATTAGTTAGAACTTCTAGACAATGTGGAATTAGATAAGGTCTGTCCAGAAAGTATCCCTCCATGTACTCTGAAAAATAGAGACATTTATTGAAGAAGATACAAGATACACTGTTATAGGACAGTGGTGCCTCAGTCTCCTTCAAAGTAGGCACCTCGGGACCTCACACAGTTCTCCCAGCTGCAGCTTGATGTTCCTTCTGCTCTGGTAGCAGAAGCCATGGAAAGAATATCATCACAACATGTTTCATTCCAATATCCAGCGTCAAAATCTCGGACACAGTCATTTTTGGAATCCTCCATTCCAAATTTTGAATTCTGAATTTGCTTTAAAAATTGACAGTGGGAGCTTCTAGTTCTCCCACCGTCAGTTACCGATCTTTGTTGATTGCATCCTGCACACATTCAGCATTCTCAGGGGTTCTGCTTGTTGCAGGCCTCCCAGAGCATGGATCACTGTCAACAGATTCTTGACCATCTTTGAAGCATTTGTGCCACACTTTTATTTGTGCTGCACTCACTGCATCATCCCTGAAAGCCTTCTGAATCATCTGAATAGCTTCCGCAAAGGGATGTTCAAGCTTATGCAAAATTTGATGCAGATTTGCTCTACTCGCTCAGTCATTTTCAGTGCTATGGACACACAGTACACATGCTCATTCAATGGCATCTACTGCCCCCCACTGACCAGTACTGTGAAGTCATCATTGTTCATGCATGCACATTCCAATCCACTCCCCTTGGTTGCCAGGTTACATTGATGTCGGGCAAACTCTTCTTGTATATTAACAACGACTGGACCTTTTTAAGACAGACCTTGTATATTAAATACACACATATACAAAGATACCCTGCTTTCAGAAAAAACTGACTGTGCAGGGTAAATTATTTCAGGAATTAAAAACAAAACCACTTAGGCATTTATGATAATCTAAATTATAGTCAACTTTTTATAACACGTTTATTTAAGTAAGTGAGATACATACATATATTTTTAAAAGATTTTATTTATTTGTTATTAATGAGAGAGGGGAAGGGAAGGAGAAAGAGAGGTAGAGAAGCATTGACTGGTTGCCTCTTGCATGCCCCCAGTGCTGTACCTGACTGGCCTGGTGCCCCAGGCCTGTGCCCTGACTGGAATCGAACCAGTGACCTTTTGGTTTGTGGGATGGTGCCCAACCCACTGAGGCACATAAGTCAGAGCAGTAAGCAAGATATATTTGTCTAATACTTCTTGGAGGAAATTGTAAATAGATTTATTCTTCCTGAATTCTGGTCTGGGAATGCCCTTTCTTTCATTCATTCAGAAATTATATTGAAAACTTGTTGCCTCCAGGGCTCTGTGTCAGGTGCTGAATGGATCAGGAGTGCTTAAGACAGAATCCCCAGCTTTAAGTGTTTTGTGCAATTCAGGGTTCAGCAAATATCTTCTGTAAGGGCTAGATATTTTAGGTTTTGTGGGCCATGTGGTCTCTGTCTGAGCTATTCAGTGCTGCCATTATAACACAAAAGCAACTCTATCCTGCTGCTCTTACATAAGCAAATGAGCATAACTGTGTTCCAATAAAACTTTATTTACAAAAACAAGAAGCAGGCCATATTTGGCCCTTGAGTCAACTTAAGATAGCAAACATTCTCCTTGAAAGACTGTATTTATATCAAGTGTTAGAAAGTGTAAAAGTGAGCTTAAGGTAGGGAAACATAAGTTTAATATAAAGACATTTTGTTTTAAAATTTACTTTAGTGAATTAAAAAGTTGAAGTATTTTTCTTATTGATTGTAAGTTACTGCTAACACCCAGTACTTTGACAAGATTTTTTTAAATTTAAGTCACTAAATACATAAATTTAACAGGTAAATTAAACCTTTTTTCCCCTCATTATATCGTGTCCCATGCCTTTATTATAACAAAGTGCTTGATTTGTATTACATTCAGGCAGCTTCCATATTCACTGCTGTAACGTTTTCACGCAGAACAGTGTAATTACTTCAGGTCGTTAGTAGCGTGCTTGGATCCGTTGATGTGTATCCTGTTAGTAATGTTTGTAGCAGCTGTTTATTCTAATGACTGGAGCTGAATGTTCAGACAGGAATAGTGTGGATAAAGTAATGAGAAGCCAGGCTAGAAAAGCCTTACATACCGAGAGGAATATTAAAGACGTTTCAGATGTCTCTGGAATAATTTTCAGGGGAGTTCAAAAACCACACTGTGTTTTATGCTAGTATGTAGGAACAGAATGAGTAAATCAAATTAGGATCAATTAAGTATACTTATGCATACTACTTTAATTTAGATTTGTTCACTTAGTTTTTCAATTCCTCATAAGGGAAGGGATCAGAATAAATATAAATTTGTATTTAGCCCTGTTTTTCTTTTGATTGCAAAGCAAATCATTCTTTATGGTATATAAGAACTTTTACTGAATATTGGTATTAAATAAGAACTTATCTGCTACCTTATTTACTGGTTAATATTAATTATAGCCATAACATCATATCTAATATTTTAAAACTCACTAGCGCATAAAGTTATACCTGGAGTAGGTAATTTTTATACTGTTCTAGGGAGACTTAGATGCCTTGTGGGGGCATTTGAGTGGTTAGAATCCAGAAAATAAAATACTTGCTTCAATTATACGGGTAGATAGTAGCAAAGTCAGCTAAACAATTCTGTGATACTTTAAGAACTGGTTATTTGCTCACATGCTCTAGTCCATTATGTGTGATTATAGAGATGGCAAGGACTAGGTTGGGTAAAAAGAGAAGACAAATCTGTTCCTCTTTGTGAACCAGAGAAAAATTGTTTGAAAGAATTATAATAGATTTTTTTAAAAGTTTGCCTGCTTTATACAAAAGAAAATTGAAAGTCAGCCATGTCAGGGACAAATGTAAAATAAAACAAATCCTTTGAATGTTTCTTTTGATGTTTTCTTCTTATGAAGACTGACTGTTTTATAAAAATGAAATATTTTTTACATCTTTCTGCCCTGTTGATACATAAGTGCTGCTCAAATCATTTAAAGTGGCATTTAAATTTTATTCCAGATCAGTGTAAATCTGAGTAATGCGTATGGCATTACTCTCTCTGATGGAAGACCACTTAAAAGGATACTGTGTTTTACATACTTAATTTGTGTGTGACTGTGAAGTTCTATAAAGCATAATCTGTAACGTTCATGGTGATTAGTACAAATAAATATATCATTTGATTTCATACTTTGAAGTCTGATAAAGACATTCTATATTCTCATTTTGAATGATGCTCCTTAATCTATACAATAAAAGTAACATTAAAATAACCAAGAGAGACTTTTGATCTGCAGAACTGGTAGATTTCATGTGATTTGTTTACCAGTACTAGAATTAATTACCTGATTTATGCAATGAATAACAATTTTGCAGTATTCTGTTATCCTGAAAGCTTTTTAATTCTTTTAATTAGGTCAAGATCAATAAAGTTTATACGTATTAAACCTTTTCCATTATTAGTAGTTGTGATTTTTTCTAACTTCGACTTGATACACATTTCAGTAAAAATGTCTTTTTGTCTTGTGATTCTGCTCTTATAATAATGAAGAAATGATAATGTCATTAAAAATATTCTCCATTATAAAAGTAATTTTATATTGTAGAAAATTTAGAAAAGGAAAATAAGGAAAAGGACAAAAATAAAAAGGATCTGTAATCACCAGTTAGATTTTGGTATATATGCTTTCAGAACTTCCTCTCTGTCTGTATATAATCTTTTGTTTTGTTAAATGAAAATGTATTCATTCCACAGTATTTTTTAATGTGTATTATGTTCCAGGTACCATTCTAGGTGCTGAAAATTATGATGATCCCTGCTGTATTGGAGTTTATGTTAGGGTGAAATATGTTTTCTACATTAATTGTTTAATATCTGTGATTTATAGTTTAGTAATCTGTTATTTTTACTTAATATATCCTCGGTATTTTTTCTGTTATTAAATATAAATATTTTTAAATGACTAAAAATTACATTATTGTTTATGGTTAAATGAATTACATAGTGCTGGAAAGCTTATAATGGACAGTGCCAGAACTCTTCCCAATCTCTTCCTTCTCTTCATCAGTCCTGATACCTAAAAGTAATTACTTTTAACTGATGCTGGGATTTTGTCCAAGCGAAGTCCTTGGGGAACCATACCCTGATGCGTGAATCAAACTTACCCAGAGACACGTTTTGAGAAAAGAATCCGGCAGCCACGGGTCTTTTCCTCCATCTTGGAAAAAGGCCTTGTGGGTAGCTTAGCTGGGGGTTTTTATTAAAGTTATAGGACATATTTACATTGGATTAATTATTCATGAACTTATGCAGAACAGGGGTCTTCAGCTGAGTCGTGAGGATATATGGGAGGGGAATAGATAAGGGGTAGGTTTACTCATTAACAGAGCATTAGGATGTAAATTCAGGTCCAGTGGCAGACAGGACCAGGGTATACATTAAACAGGAGACAAGTAAATTGAGGGTAAGCTAACTAGGGCTGTTAACTTTTAGGATCATAGAACATTGAGGCAGTGATTCATTAACTTAAGCTTCTTGGCTTTGGGAGGAAGAGAGACTCAGCAAGTTACAGAATTTTTTAAGATACATTCTTGCCAAGTTTCCATTAGAGGATTCCTTTTCCACTGACATGATCCACACAGGAATAATTTTTTCCTCACGTGGAGCTGAGCTCAAAGCGTGTAAATTCTGGAACTGCATGTTTTCACGTGTGTGGAAAGAATTCCCAGATTTAACCCTTCCTATTTTTTTAAAATTATTCTGAGATTATCTCCAAATCTCTAAATAATGTTTATTTTTATTTTTTTAAAGATTTTATTTATTTATTTTTAGACAGAGGGGGAGGGAGGGAGAAAGAGATGAAGAGAAGCATCAATGTATGGTTGCCTCTCACATGCCCCCTACAGGAGACCTGGCCCACAACCCAGTCATATGCCCTTACTGGGGATCGAACTAGCAACCCTTTGATTCTCAGGCTATCACTCAACCACTGAGCCACACCAGCCAGGACTAAATAATATGTTTATATTACTGTTTATCAGTCAACCTTATCCTCGTGTGGTCACTGAGGATGTACCTCACCAAAATCTTGGTGTCTACCTTTTCTAGTTTCTCTTATAGTTAAACTATTATTGTTAGTTCTTATTAATCGTGCCTGTATATTATTTATTCTAATAACTCCTACGTAATGTTTGTTGACCCTTGTATGATGAGGACTTTTGAGTTTCCTCTCTTCCATCTACCTCTATTATGCCAGCTCTAATTTTAATATTGTCAGCTCTATTTACATTTACATGCAGTTTGGTAAACAAAAGGCTTTTCTTTTAAATCTGTGGTTGAATTCAATTGGTGAAAATATTTTAAAAAATTTTTATCGCTGGAACTGTTGTTACAAAGGCATTGAAAGGGTGGAGAAGAAGAAGGGTCACCTCAAGATCAGGAATCGGTGAGCTGCTGCGTCCTCTTTGGGTTAGCTTAGCCTTTGCTGCTGGGGTGCTGGAGGAGAGGTCACCCAGCCCCGGCTGTTGCTGTTGGTGTAGCAGTCACTCACTGGGGGAGTCTCCACTGAGGATCACAGCCCGAACTCCTGTGGCTGATGCCTTCAGTGCTACCTGTGCTGTTGTCAGAAGCAAATCCATAAGTTTCTCCCTTTCTCCGCTTTTCCAGTTTTCTCCCAGGGAGCTGGCAAGGGAGCTGGGAAGTGTAGTTTGTGTTCATTCTTAAACGTAAGATACACTGGGAGCACACAGCTGTAGGGCTGGAAGTGATTGCTGAGACAACTAACTTGTCCAGAGTTCAAGGTCGTGACTTCTCTGCCACTTAAAGTAGAATGTACCTACTGTTGAATATAAACAGGCTCTTTTTTATTCTACTAATTATTTTTACCCTATTATCAAGTTTTTTCAAGGTTTTAGTCATTTTATTTCTAATTTCAACTATTTTTTTTGTTATCCCAGACTTTTCTCTTTGAGAGCCTGCTGTGATTTCTAGCTTTTATGTAAAGCTCTGTTCCCAACTTTTATCCTGGTTGGATCTGGCTTTCTGGATTCCATGTTTTTTGTTTCCTCTTCTCTCTTTGTTCTTTCTCTCTTTGTTTAGGTTTATTTTCTCGCTTTGCAGGGATACTTCCTTAAATCATTTCCTAAGAAAGTATGTGTAGAAAGTAATATATATGCATGCTTAGGTATATAAAAATGTATTGCTCTGGCTGTATATTTAGTGACTGTTTATTAAATTTTAGATTAAAAATGGTTTTTCCTTCAGAATATTAAAAACCTTGCTTTACTATCTTCTATTAGCCTCTACTATTTACAAAATGTCTGATATTATTCTGAATCTAGTTCCTTGTAAGTGGTCTGCTCCTGGAAACTTCTAGAATTTTCTTACAATTCTTGGCCTAAAATTCCCCAGCAGATGTCTTATGTGGAGTTTCCCCCCTCCCACTTGCCTTTCCAGTCATTGTGCTGAGTACTTGGTGATCTCTTTGAATCTGAAAACTTGAGTTCTTTTGTTACCGGGGAAAGTGGGACTCTGGCTGCATATAAAGGAAAAGAATTTCCTGAGACCCACATGGGAGGGTGTGCCTCTGTGGTGTGGTTTATTGATGATAAACAATTAAGTTGGTTCCCCTCCTAACTTCCAGTGTCCCCTCTCTGTTCGTTCTGCCATGGAAAAAGTGCAAATCTGTAAGAATTTTTATGACTTTATTTGAGCCAAACTGATGACAGTCAGCAGGAAGCAAAATCTCAATGGATTAAGAAAATGCTCTGCAAAATGCTAGTTTGTACCTTATTTTATACATCACAATCAAAAGAGAATACATAACTGGGTTACATGCAAAGTGGGGTAATCTCTGGGATTAGTTAAAAAAATAATAGACACATACTTCTTTTACATAGGAGGGTACAGGACAGTTAACAGTCAACAATGAACTCAGTAATAATGAGGGGATTTGTCGTCTCCCTCTGCCAGAGGGTCCAGAGAAAAGGAAATTACTTTAACATTCCAAAGGTATGTTATTGTAGATGCAAAAAGGCCATACACAGGCTTAATTAAGGTAACGATTGACTTTTGTCAGGGACGATTCAGACCTAGGACATGACTACCTGCCATAGACTACTTTTAGTTAATAACTTATCTCAGACCACCCTGTGTGGTTACACACTTTCAGTCTGAGTCGGTCAGGCCGCATGCAGTCCTCCTCTGAGCTCGTTGGGTTAGTGTGTGCCCCTTTATTCTCCACACTTGTGCGGAAATTTGAATTCTTTTTGAAATTTTTGTTTTTATAATGGTTCTGTGGTAATATTATCCTATAATAACATATTTCTATGAGTAATTATGCATCTGACACTTCATTATAATCACTTATTGCTGTATTCTATATGCTCTAGAATACATTTGTAGGAATATATATTTTTTGTAAAGTAAAAAAATCCAGTGCACTAAATGTTTTTTTAGTATTTTCTGCAGTGGTATTTTAAGGACCATGTTCTAAACTAGTACATTACGATGGTTTATTAAACAGGTTCATCATTGGAAAATCTTTTTGTTACTTTTGGTTTAGTTTTGGCATTTCATGACTTCAGTAGATGGCAGCAGAGGACCAGCTTTAATTCAGGCGGCTTCTGTGAGGCAGAATCTAGTGTACCTAGTGTGTGGTATGTCGAATACATCCCAAAATATTAGTTTGAGCTTATTAAGAATTTAGTAAGGATTTGGAGGGTCAGTATTCAAGAGTATTGAAGACATAGCAATTTTTATAATGTTGACATTTTCTGTTGGGTATTGCATCTGAATTATTTTATTAGTAGAGGACTGTACAGTCTCATTTTGGCATTATTTTTGTAAAAATGATTTTGCCATATTAAAGTGCCTAAAAGTGTTTTGCTTACTTTTCGAAACATGTTCTCAGAGTGTGAAATAATGATGTGAAGAGTCTCTTTTACTCGTATGAGTTTTTTCCTCCTAGTGGTTTATATTGGGAGCAAAAAGGTCTAGTAGAAAAACATGATGTTAGAATGTAGCTTTCTTTTCTGAGTGAAATTTAGGTTCATAGGGTAGAAAAGTCATTTGATACTATACATTGTATATGAAGAACAGTGATTTTAATATATATGCTCCAGTTATATTTTGGGAAAGAAACTTCTATAACCATATACTTTCTTTTAAAAAATTATATTATCATATAGTATTTTTACTTTGCTGAGGAAGTATATTCAATTTTTGCATGTTAACGGTAATTTGGTTCCGAAAAGGGATTAGTATCTGTGAACTAGGTAAAGAAATAAAAAATGAGTACTTGCGATAGCTCTTTTTTAAATTGTGAAGTCTGATTTCTTGAGGATTTTATAGGCAGCCCGTCTTAATGTAGTGTATAGCTTTAGTTTTCAGTTCCGCTCTAATGTGGCTGCTGTTGCTGATGTTTTTGCTAGCAGGTGAGCTTTGTTGGACAACTTTTATTTTAGTAACATCATAAAATTAAAAAAATTTAATTTTAAAATACTTTTGCATTTAATAAAGAGAACTAAATTTTGTTTCCTCATGCATTATTTAGAATGGCTTTTAAACTTTTTGTGTTATATTAGCCCAATAAAATGTAAACCACTGGCTAGAGGTACAGAACACAGTATACAGGGAGGGCAAAAGTAGCTTTATAGTTGTGAGTCTGAAACACAGAATTTATAATTGTATTATTATTTATTAATTATTGTCATATGTTCCATATGAACAACTGTAAACCTACTTTTGCCCTACCCTGTATATCTAGGACAAGTAAAACTGCTGCTTAAATTGTAAACTTGAAGCAATGGTGTTGTACACCGAGCCTTCTCTGTGATCTGGCCTTGGCAGCTGTTTAATATTATAAATTCATATTACACTTATTTTTATAGTCTCTGTAGTATTTATCTAGCTGCGTTTAGTACTTACCTGTTGAAATTGGTTCAGCTAGAGTTACTTTTGTTACTTTTTTGAGAACATGACAAAGGAAACTAGTTAATTTTTAATAGTGTGATCCATTGAACATTAGTGCTAATAAATGGAGAAATTAAAACCCATTTAAAACATTTGGGGCACTTAGGTATAATTTTACTCACATTTTCCCTTGCATGAAACAATATTAAATAGAATCAAGTATCACCTTTTTGTGCATCTTCTACATTTTTAATTATCTTTATTTTAAAAAGCCTTAGCTGTGCTAACAGTTCATTTATAAATTTAAAATAAATACCTAAGGATCTTTATAGTACACTATTTATGGAAAGTATAATGTGTGTTAAAAGTAAAATTATTTCAAGTTTCTGATAGATTAGGTCTTTCTCCTTCACTAAAATAATTAAAAATATTGTTCTAGTAGAAGTAACATGAAAAAAAGATGCTACTTGCTTTAAATAAAATTTCTAATTTTCAACAGGTTTTAACAAACTATAGAAATGATCCCTGAAAGTATAGTCTTTAATTTTCAACAAGTTTTAAATGGTAGCTGCTCTGTGTACTTGGTGCCACCAAATAAAATATTTAATGTGTGGTTAGTTTCAGTGACAATGATGTTTTGAGAGGAAAATTAGTTTGTACCTATTTTATTTTATTTACTGTGTATTTTATCTATATAAAATTTTTTAAATTCAAAATTCTGAAATACATTTAACTGCAAAGGTTTCAAATAAGATATTGTAAACCAGTATTAGATATTCTGTATATCCAATAAAATCAAGGATGTATGAAGATAACAATATAATACAATTTTAAAACAAAAATACTTAGTAGCTTATAAAACAGGTATTTTTTGAGAAGCAAAATAGCATGCTAATTATCCTGGACTTTTCATATGCGTGAGTCATGTGACTTGGGACTGTTATGTTATAACCTCTCTGCATCCCAGCTTGTCCATCTGAAAAATAGGAATAATAGTAATAACCACCTTATAGATGTTATGAGGATAAGTAGTTTCATCTAAAGCATGTGGAATACTAAGCACTTTGTCAATATTGTTGATGGTTACATATTCTACCCAATTAATAAATTCATTAAAATAAAATATTAAGCCAAACTGTAACTTTCTAATGAGAAATGCCATAGCCATGGTAAAGTTCTATTTTTTAAATCTGTATGTATTTAAAAGAAAGAATTAGACACGGTTCATGCTTTTAAATGGGTGAAAATTAATTGTGATATTAAAATGGGAATGCATGAGAGAACAACATGAAATATGTTTAAACAATTTCCTATAAACGGCATGACATAGACTCTAAGAACATAGGCGTTCTTAGGAGGAGGATGAAGGGGGAGTAACACGGGCAACAGGAACAAAGAGAAGTCGTGAGGTGGACACAGCCTGTCTGCGCTGGACTGACTTGACTAAAAATTGGTGTAAATCCAGAATCTATGTACTAAGTTCTGGCCACTGGGCGGTTATGTGCGTAAGGCTAAAGGAAGAAAATTGTTAAACTGGTGGCTGGTTTAATCCTTCATTTGTATTTTTAAACATGTCGGAGTTTTCATGATTGGCAAGCCATGAATCTCTCATTTAAATTTTGACTGTTATGTCAACTCCTAGTTCTCGAATTGTTCCTAGGAGGTTGTATGGTAGGAGATTCTTTATCTCAGATCTTCTTGAAGTTTAAGGCTACTCGAATTGTTGAGTCAGTAGTTGTTTTGTTCAGTGGCGTTTGAAGTACATGAAAGAGCTGTTTTTTGAAGTACTCGCTAGGAGTATGGAATGAGTGTTTTTCATAGTGATACAGGAGACGGAAATGCACAGTGAGGGACAGTTTTTAAGGGGAAGCAAACAGCCTACTTCTGAGTCTGGAGGAAGATACGGGGTAATGTAATAGAAAGCCACCCCTACCTACCAAGACATTTCCCAGGGGTTATCTTGGGAGGAGACACAGGAAGTCCATATAGCAGTTAATTCTCAGGTATCCCCCACTTTATTTCCCATTTTCAGTTATAATGCACGGACTATTATGTGAACCTCTTTTGGGACTTAGTAAAACCTTTTATTGGAAGTAGATTATATCAATATTAACATTCAGCCAGTCTAGCCAACAGTGTAAAAGTTGCATAATATAAAATGTGAAAACTAGAAGATTGCGATTGGAATTAACTTGTGTTCTTGTTTGGTCTTCTTTTTCTTCTTTTTTACTCTCTTTGCTCTTGCTCCTTTTACCATAGTTAGTATTAAAACAAGGATATTTCTGTAGCTGAGAAGAGAGGAAAATCTACAGCTTATGACTTTGTACAGATGCAATTAGTGAAAGCTCCCTTTTTCATATGTTTTTAAAAATTTTTTTTTACTTATTTTGACTTCTGTTGTTTGGCTTCCCTATTCCTTCCTTCCTTCCTCCTTTCTTCCTTCCCTCTGTCCCTCCCTCCTTCCCTTCTTTTCTATTTCCTATTTTCTTTTGCAGTTCGAGTGTTAAGGGTGGTTAGAGGTTACTTGATCCAACAGTTTTCATAGTTTAACATGTCTACTGATCACCTGGCATCTTGTTAAAATGTAAATTTTGGTTCAGTAAGATTGGGGTGAGTCCCAGAAATTCTTCATTTTTAACAAGTTCCCAGGTTATGCAAATGCTACTTGTCAGCACCTTCGCTACTTTGTAAGTAGCAAGAATCTACTCCATTTTCTCAGAATGAAGATATCTAAGACAGATTAAGTTTGTTCAATAATCTATGGCTAACTAGCAATTTTGGGCTTTATTTATAAAAAGATTTTATTTATTTATTTTTAGAGAGAGGGGAAGGGAGAGAAAGAGAGGGAGAGAAGCATAAATGTGTGGTTGCCTCTCATGCGCCTCTAACTAGGGACCTGGCCCACAACTGGAGACCTGGCCCACAACCCAGGCATGTGCCCTCACTGGGAATTGAACTGACGACCCTTTGTTTCACAGGCCAGCACTCAATCCACTGAGCCACACCAGCCAGGGCGGGGCTTTTATGTTTTTAGTTTGACAAAAAATTAATATTTGTCAGAATAAGGAAATATTTAAAAATGAAGAGAAACCTCTCCCTCTGCTTAAATGATAGCTCATTTATTTAACCAGCTTTATTCAATTTGAATCTTTAAGGACAAGGACAACAGTGTGGAATTGTGGGGGTGAGGAGGTTGGTTGGATGGAGGTGGAAGAGGGTATGGGGTAAATGTTAATGGAAGAAGTACAATTAAAAAATAATGCAAGGGACATGAAGGAAAGAATAAGCAAGTGGAATTTCATCAAAATAAAAAGCTTCTGTACAGCTAAAGAAAACATCAGCAAAATGAAAAGGGAACCTACTGTTTGGGAGAACATATTTGCCAGTGATACCTTGGACAAGGGTCTAATCCAAAATATATAAAGAACTCACATGACTCCACTCTAGGAAGACAAAAAATCCAATTAAAAATGGGCAAAGGACCGAAGCAGACACTTCTCCAAGGAGAAACTACAGAGGGCCCAGTGACGTATGAAAAGATGCTTAGCATCACCAGAGCAATGCAAATTAAAACCCTCAATGAGATATGCAAATGAGAGAGATGCAAATTAAAACCATGATGAGATACCACTTCACACCACTCAGAATGGCTGTCATAACCACATTAACAAACAACAAGTGCTGGCAAAGTCGTGGAAAAAAGGGAACCCTAGTGCACTATTGGTGGGAATGCAGACTGGTGAAGCCACTTTGGAAAACAGTATGGAATTTCCTCAGAAGACTAAAAATGGAACTGCCATTTGACCCAGCAATTCCACTACAGGGATTATACCCTAAGAATCCTGAAACACCAGTTCAAAAGAACCTGTGCATCCCAATGTTCAAAGCAGCACAATTTACAGTTTGCATCCAAGTGCTGGCAGCAACCTAGATGCCCATCAGTAAATGAATGGATCAAAAAACTATGGTACATTTACACAGTGGAATACTACACAGCAGAAAGAAAGAGGGAGCTCTTATCCTTTGTGACAGCATGGATAGATCTGGAGAGTATCATGCTAAGTGAAATAAGCCAGGTAGTGAAAGACAAATACCATGTGATCTCACCTGAAAGTGGAACCTAATCAACAAAACAAACAAGCAAGCAAAATAGAAGCAGAGACACTGAAATAAAGAACAAACTAACAGTAACCAGAGGAGAGGGGCAGGAGGATAACAGAGGAAAGAAGGGAAAGGGTCATCAAGGAACATGTATAAAGGACCCATGGACAAAGCCAAAATGGGGTAGGGTTGAGGGTGGGAGGGTGGGACGTTGGTGTGGGTGGGGCAGGGCAGAGTGGTAGGGGAAAATGGAGAGAACTGTACTTGAGCAATAATAAAAAAAAATAAAAGAAAAAAAATTAAAAAATTGAAAAAATAATGTTAAGATTTTCTCATCCAACCTTATCACTTTTCAGGCTTTGAAGAAATTGATTTATTGAACTATGTCTATATCCAGTTATTGATTTAGAGTGCACTTTTTGGATTTTAGGTGACCATTAAGAAGCAAATTTAAATGAGTTTAGAAGATATTAAAAATATCTATATTTGATCTAGTTTCTGACATAGAAGCTTCTTTATGTTTTTATTTATGTCTAGTGACTATTAATGCGTATTTTCAGTTACCGACTGGAGGAGGTAATATAACCAGATAGTGCCTGTATGAATACTTTTGGTTCCTACTTGTATTTGAGGCTAGCTGGTTTTTCTTGTCCCTTAGGCGCTGTTAAGATTGTCGTAGGGCTGGAGTTGGGATAGACATATATGTGTGTATATATGTACATATACTACTTGAGTAAAGTGGGACTACATAAGAACCCTTCCAGCCTTTTAAGATTCCATAATTGTCTAATTCTTTGTAGACTGGTGGAAAGGAGGAGGGAGCATACTCTAGCCTATAGAAGTGGTAGCTAGCAAGATGGATGTTGCTGGTAGCAAATACATTTGGTCCTGACTTGACAGTTCTTTTCATTAGTTGAAAGATATGCTTTGGTATTCTACCTTGCGTTTCTGCAAAACTCTGTCAATTAGTTGATTTTATAAACTTGTACATAAGGCCCTGGTTGGTGTGGCTCAGTGGATTGAACACCAGCCTGCGAACCAAAGGGTCACTCATTTGATGCCCAGGCCAGGGTTGCAGGCCAGGTCCCCAGTAGGTGGCACGTGAGATGCAACCACACATTGATGTTTCTCTCCCTCTCTTTCTCCCTCCCTTCCCTTTTGTCTAAAAATAAATAAATAAAATCTTAAAAAACCGTTGTACATAGGAAGGGACTTTATCAGTCAACTCTAATTGTTATAATAATAATTATGATTCTTTTGGGTTGGTAAGGGAAATATATACGTATATAGAGTTAATTATAATTTTATTTAATTTACACTGTTACTAATTTTTATTTTAATAAGCTAGATTGTGGGACAAAAACATGATAATTTGCCAGTGTGTACAGTAGCTCCTGGAATTATCATGTATTTATATGTACCATTGTTTGTAAACCTTAAGAAGCTGTTTTAGTACGTTGGAATATTTTAGGCTCAAGTTTGTTTTTTATCTTTCTAGTGTTTAGAAAACAATTTCCTAGACAGATTGAGAGAACCACCTGATTCAAGTTCTTGTATTTGAGTTCTCTGTTTTGAGTTATCACTCATTCAAGTAGTGTAGCTTCTGATTTTATAAAATTTCTGTGGGTTGCACCTATTCATGGAAAAATGAATGAACTATTTAATGCAGTTGTCTGCCTTTTGCTATGTAAATATGCTTATAAGCTTGAGTTTGTGGGCTGTCGGTAACCTTTACAGGGAATTAAACCTATGCTTTATTTTTCTACATTTTAGAATTTCTGTGTTCACGTGTTTCTCTTCTCTGTTCAGAAGAGATGTTCTCTTCTGCCTAGTGAGTTCTTAAACTAATCCTTTCTGTCTTACCCAGGGTTTGTTTTATCAGTAACTTCAACTCTTCTGGATCGGGTAAAGTAGTAGTTGTAGTATTAATAATAATGATATTGTCTTAATTAAGTAATTACTTTGTGCCTTAGGTGTAATATGATAATAATAGCTGATGTTTTGCTACCATGTGCCAGGCACTGTTCTATACCTTTCAATATATTAACTCATTCTTTTTCAAATTTTTCTGTTAAAATATACATAGTAGGCAATTTACAGTCTTTTTTTTTTTTTTTAAGATTTTATTTATTTATTTTTAGAGAGAGGGGAAGGAGAAAGAGAGGGAGAGAAACAGTAATGTGTGGTTGCCTCTTACATGGTCCTCACTGGGGACCCAGCCTGCAACCCAGGCATGTGCCCCAACTGGGAATTGAACCGGGACCGCCTGGTTCCCAGCCCGCGCTCAATCCACTGAGCTACAACAGCCAGGTTGCAATTTACACTCTTAACCATTTTTAAGTATATAGCTCAGCGGTATTAAATACATTCAAAATGTTTGCAAACATTGTCATCATTCAACTCCAGAATGCTTTTCATCTCCAAAACTGAAACTATAAATATTCAACAATAATTTTCCATTCCTTTCTTCCCTCAGTTGCTGGCAACCACCATTTTACTTTCTGTGTCTCTCATATTATAATACTCTAGGTACCTCATAAAAGTGGAATCACGCAGTACTTGTCTTTCTGGGGCTGGCTTATTTCATATGTTCACAAGGTTCATTTATATTGTAGCATATGTTAGAACTTTCTTCCCTTTTTAAGTATGAATAATATTCCATTGTGTATATGATGTACCACATTTTATTTATTCATTTATTTTTCAGTGGACACCTGGGTTGCTTCTATACTTAGTTATTGTGAATAATGCTTCCCTGAACATGGGTGTACTCATTTAATTCTTAAAACCACCTCAGGAGATGGAGACTTTTGAGGAGAAACTGATCTTAGAGAAGGGAAGTGATTTGTGCAAAATCAGCAGCTAGGAAGAGCCAGTCTGGGATGCCTGTTCTGGACCGCCACGTAGACTCCCAGTATCTTTCTGTGTCGGTGCCTTCTGTTTTGCCTGCAGGTATCTTCACTGCTACTTACTCTATCTTAATACACAATTAATGGTACATAATACAAATAGCTTTAATACTAATGTGGGCAAATGAACTTAGAGTATATTATTTTTTAATGTTTGTTGCATTTTAGTTATAAATCCTCTCAATTACGAAGTTGAAACTCATACTGGATTTTCAGGCTCCTGCTTGCTCCCTGGACGCTTCTCTTCTGCCAGAGGCAATTGTTCGTTGTACAGGAGAGATTTAGAAATTTTGGAAAACTTGGAGTGATAGATGGATTTGACTTGGACATGTTATTTGGTGTATGAGAGATTTTGTGGAAGGGAGTTTTGAGTAAGAGTTTGAAGATATGTATTTTAGGGCAAGATTGTGTAGTAGTGCAGGTACTACACTTAGATACATAAGCTTAGCCAGAAGCATGCACTGATTTCTGAGCAGTGGAGGATGGGACATTGAAAAAGTTGTAATTCTAAAGTTGAAGTATGTGTATACTTAGGAGTTGGACAGTTAGGATCATTTTGTAATTTGAGATTTTTGGCTTCAATTTGCCAGCTTTTTTTTAAGGGTCTAGATAAAAACATGATTGAGTCTGGTGTTACAGGCTCTGGAACTGGAATTTTCTTCCCAAAGCCCATTATGATAGCATTGGTACCATTGACACTTCATGTAAACAAAGTAAGCAAATTGAATTGTTTTCTTTTTTTTAATTGTTGCATGGTTGAGAACAGATTTGCTCTATATCTGTATGCAATGATCACCTGTGTTATACAGATCATTAATTCTATGGAGTGGGAAGGATGTAGAAACTGACACTGGCCCCTACAACTTGCCAGACTTTCATAGTGTTGGTGTTTAGGCTTTGCACAAGACTCTGTAAGTCTTGCTGATTGATGGGGGTTCTTGAAACAGAATCTTCTATGCTTTGAAAATTATCAGTTCTGTTAATAGGATTACGCACACATGATATTTTAAGAAGGCTTGGATAATTTGTAATTTTTTTAATTGGTAGATATTGTTAGGCCTTCAAGATTTATTTGTGATGAGTTACCTAAATTGAAATAAAAGAGTCTTTTGACTGATGGTTTTTCCATAGACATGGTTTACCAAGTACCAGCCTTAAATGAAACTTAGATGAACAGAGCATAGTAGAAATCTGTTGTATAAACAACATAAAATGAAGATGACTATGCTTAATTTGGCAGATAATCCAAACCTAAATGTTGGCAAATTGTCCAAATGTTCACTGGTGTGCTTTTGCCCTGCTGATTAATGTATAATTAACATTTTAAGATCCAAGTTTGGTTAGACAAATTTGACAAATTGGTGGGGAAGTGAATGGGCTTGAAAATTAAATAATACATGATGTCTATTTAATTGCTCCTGTGTGTATGTAAGTGGTCACATAATAGAATGAAGCTGTGGGCTTAAAGTGAATTTAAGGCCATAAAAATTAATCACATCTGCTTCAAGACTTTAAATTGTTTTGATATGAGGATTAAAGACTACCTGTTGGAATGTTTCATAATATTGAATGAAAATTTTGATTGTTTTTGATGAAGAGAGTATGTTAGAACTGTGTCTTCATTTCAGTTATTGTTAACAACAGTAAAAATTTAAAAATCAGTTCTTGGCATTTTGGCTAAGATCAAGTGTAAAAATTTTTAAAAGGTTAGGAGGGGTATATGTGTTCTCTAATTTGTTAATGTGAATTCTTTGAATTTCTGGGAAAATGAAATAAAGCTGTACTTCACTTTTTTTCAAGGGTTGAAATGAAATTTGTGTCAGATAAACAGACAATAGCTATTTGAAAGAAAAGGTTATGTGTAGGATTACATTATTTGATCATCAAATATTGATCCTTTTGTGGAAGTAGTGCTACAATGATGTTTAAAGTTATTTGAAGTCTTTTCCTGAAATTCCATAAGTTACGGTAGTAGACACAACTTTAGATTGTCTGCATGGTGACTAGGATCACAACCCAGCCTGTTAAGCTTACTTAATTCCTAAGGTAGCTAAATTACTGTGTATGTCTGATGTGAAAAATGATAAATGTATTGTTCTAACACTGGTAACTAAACAAACTATAATTGCAGTGAATGTAAGAAGTTTATAAAAACATCACTTTGACTAGTTAAAAATCTCTATTAGGGAAAACATTTGATTTTATAAGATAAGGAAGAGGTAGATCGAGAGTATTATGGAGATTGTGAAGGGGACTCAGGCACTGATAATTGATTTTGTTGAGATGAATTAAAAACTTAGGACTTTTAATTTTGCTTGATACAGATGTGCCACTCACTAGTCTTGATCAGAGTTTTCTAAGGCTCATTAATGGAACTAATTGAATGAGGTAAGAAGGGGGAAATTTTTTTTATTTAAAAAATTGTAAAACATACATAATTTTTTGAGTTGAAATAATTGGGAAAAATAGTTTAAAGAGGACGTTGATATACTTTCCAGAAGAGATTACCAGAGATAAAATTTACTGAGCATTGGGCTAATGAGAGAAAAAGGCACAGTGTGCATAAGCCCCCCTTAGGGAAGGAAGAAAGCTGGAGTTCAGCAAGTCATCTGTGCTTTTAGAGCTTTTAGAATAAGATACAGTGTGACAGGTGTTGGTGGGTGGGGGCAGCGTCTGACCAACAGGATTTATGTCAGGAAGGTTTATAAATGTATTTGGGAAGTGGCTCTAAACTGTGAATTTTCTTTGTAAGACATTTCAGTACACCTGAATTTATTTTGGAATCTCTACAAACTTGAGAACTAGGTTTCAGGGAGTTGTGTGCCAATTCTGTTGGGAGTAGAAATGAGAGGAAATGCAGCTGGTATAGAAGTAGTGAGGTTTGGCAGTGAATTCTTATGAGAGAAAAGATACAGAGGGAAAGTAAACTCTGGACTCAACATATGGGAAATAGATGGCATGTCTCTTAGCATATGGCTATATTATGTAAAGAGCTAGTATCATGTAACCCTTGGTATTGAGGTTATTTTGGGGAACATAATAACAGTGGAGTTACATCATAGGCACATTTAACCTACTTGAATTAAGTTGTATGTAGTGGGCAAAAAGAAAAAAACCCAACTTGTCCATTAGCATTACATTGATTTAAGTAGTAGAAAGTAACTTTGGCTAATTTAAGCAAAAGAATAAATTGGCAGGCTCTCAGGAGAACCAGTCTCAGAAAATGGATAGGAATCAAGGGAAACCAGGCAGCAAGGACCAGAGTCAAGGTCAGGCACAGGAATACTTTGAGTAGGAAGCTACCATTGACACTTGCTGATAATGCCTCTGCTATTTCTTGGAATAATTTTTTAGGTATTTTTATGTGTCTCTGTCACTCACTCAAAAGTTTTGAGAAAGGAACATTTGATTGTCTGGCTTAGATCCTGAGCTTGGTTCCTACTTGCTAACGACAGGGATAGAGAAAATGTGGACCTTTTGGTTTCCAATGTGATAATGAAATTATCCATATCCACTTCAAAGCATAGTGCCTGTTATTTTTCCCAAGCTGAACTGAGCTATTACTCCTCCCTCCCTAAGTGCTTCATGGCTTAATAAGTAAAATGCCCCCAGTTCCTCATGGCAGAAATGTGGAAGTCATCCTTGATTTCTCCAGTTCCCTCAGCCCCATATCTAATCAATAGCGCATTGTCCTGTCTGTCTGCCTCTTAAATGTCTTGAATTTATCCACTTGCCTTTAAGTTACTGTTGCCACTTTAGTCCCACTTGGTGTACTATAGAAGCCTCATAATTTCCTTGGTTTACAAATTGGTTCCTACCCTATGTGGGGGTGAAGTTTTAAAAATGCAGGTCAGATTATGCTGTTAGTTTGCTAAAAACCTTTCAATGGTCTGCTGATTATTTACGTACTGTTTCTCAGCTCCAGTCTACCCTTTTAAATTGTGATGGGGGACTAGAACTTTGCAAACTACAGTTCTATAACTCCCATGCCAGTTTGCTTTTTGTTGGGTTTTACCATTAGGGCACTGGCAGGAATTTAGAAGGGTGAGAGAAGGGACTTCTCTTGTTTCTAGTTTCTTTATACCTCCAGCAGCTAACTGCAACTATCACTTCATTCTCTAGCTTCTTTTGGCATTGCCAGCACCAGCATTACTGCTGCGTCTCAGAGATACCAGTTTCTGGGCAGTGCATCGGGGTAGATAGAGTACCGCTTTTACCATTTCTCTCCCCATGGGTTGTGTTCCCTAAGCAGATGGAGTCCCCTCCCTTCGAGCCCCCTGCATAGAGATTCGGTTTGAGTTTCAGGTCTTCTCTCCTTAGAGATTTGAGCATCCAGCTCTGTGGACCTTCCCCACCCTCTTACAGGCGGAATGCCCTTCCTCAAAGCTCCTAGCTTCTGCTAATACCCTCTTCCCCTGTGTCCCTCCAGCCCTTCAGGTGGTAGTGCTTCCTGCAGTTAATCTTGTAATTATCTTAACCTCCTCCCCCACCCCGTTTTTTCTTTTTTTGCCTTTTCTGCTTTCCCATATCTATGTAATCAGTTTTCCTGCATTAAATCTCCTGTTTGAATTACCCATTATGGTTTCTGTTTGTCTCCCTCAAGGGGTTTTCCATTTTCTAGGATAATATAAAAGTTTTTATTAATTGCTAAGGTCTTGTCTACTCCTCTAGTCTCAGACCATTCCATTTCCCTTCCCTTTATGTTTCAGAATTTTGAATTTTTAAAAATTTCCAGGACATGCACATTCTGTTTCTTTCTGCACCTGGTGGGTAGATTGTGTACCAAGCACTGGTTATCAACATCCCCTGCCCCCTCCTGCCCCCTCCGTTTACCCTGTTCCTCACAATGGCTGCTTGGCTAACTCTTGCATAGTGCAGCTCTATACTGTAGAGGTTAGACAGATAGGCTATTGTCGAGGTTTTAATATCAATTTTGCTATTTTGCCAGCATTATGACCTTGCGGAGCTACTTAATATGTATCAGTTTCCTTTTCTGGGATGTGGGGATAATAGTTTTACCTACATAGTAATTAAGCTTATTGGTAAGGCTTAAATGAATTAGTGTACAGTGATGGCTCGGTGCCGAGTCATTGTTCAGTAAGGGACAGAACCTGCTGTCATCATCAGCCACCTGAGAGTCCCTCTGGGATGCCCTCCCGATCTGCAGCCTGGAACCGGTCCTAGCTTCTGTGTGCTCCGGTGGCACCTTCTGCTTTACCTTTTCAGTACTTACTATGCTGGGGGTTATTATTTAATGTTTTGCTTTCTTGCTATAGGTATAAATTACATGAATTTACATGGAGAGGCTTTGCTGTTCACAATTATGTCCCTGGCATCCAGCACCGTGCCTGGTACCTGGTTGGCCCTTCAGTAAATATTTTTAAAAAAGTGATTGATTAACCATTTTCAAAGAAAAACCATAGCGAGTTTGATAGGAATTACTGCAAATGAATACAGGTAATGGTGAAATGAATCAATTTAAATGATAAACTTTTCTATTTTTATTGCCCACTAAAAAGCTCTAGTATGGACACTATATAATAGGAGAAGAGAAATACCTGATAATTTTGAAGCTCTTGTGGTGTGATGAACAGATTTAGCATCCTATCTTCTTTTTTTGCCAGATTATAAAAGGAAATGTTTATTGGACTCTGATTAGATTGTATTTATATATATATGTATATATTTTTTCTTCTGTAACTTTAGTTTCTCTCTTCCCCGTCTCCTGGGCTTGTAAAAGCAATTTGCCCCTATTTATAAAATTTTAAGAAATTTAAAAAAAAATGAGGAAGGCAAATATTGGTAATTCCAGATAGAGATGACAATTCTTAACATTTTGGTGTAGGCGTTTCTGTCTGTCTTTACTGTATATACAGAATTTTATCTCTGTCCCCCCTGTAGTCATATTACTCTTTTTGTTTTTTTGTTTTTTTGTTTTTTAAGATTTTATTTATTTATTTTCAGAGAGAGGAGAAGGGAGGGAGAAAGAGCAATGTATGGTTGCCTCTCACATGGCCCTCACTGGGGACCTGGCCTGCAACCCAGGCATGTGCCCCGACTGGGAGTCGAACCGGGACCCTCTGGTTCCCAGCCCGTGCTCAATCCACTGAGCCACACCAGCCGGGTTCTTTTTGGTTTTTAAGTTGCTTTTTCTTCATTTAATATACTGTGAATCTGTTTCTATATTAATGAACATATTTGTAATCATTCAAAAATGCTCGAATAGTATGCTCTTACATGGGTATGCAGTATTTATTTAACTGATCTGTTGAGTGCTGGACATTTGAGATTTCATTTTTCACCGTTACAGAATACTGTGGTGAACATGCTTATACATGCAGCTTTGCATGACAAGTATGGGTTGGGTGCCATTTGTATGTATTTAAACAGACTGTGCAAGGCACTTGGTCTGTGGGAAAGAGCAACATTGATATGATCTCTGCTTTCATACAGTATAAGATAAACTCCTAGAAACTTAATTGATGGTGAAGTTTGGTCTGAATTGGTAATAAAATTAAATTAAAAGATGTTTAAGTTCTGTTTTACTCCCAGACTACTAGTATTAGGAATGTGAATTAGGACTTGAGATACTGTTAGTCACCAATATTTTAAAGTAATTTTTCTCTTTTTTAGTTATGTACTTTTCTAAATTTCATTAATGTATATTCGATGGTCTTACTGGATTAGCTGTCTCACATCTCAGTGACTGCCCTAAAAGATTGTTTCTAGTAAAGCTGGAAAACTAGCATTTAAAGTATAGCAGTTTATAAATTTCTGTAATTTATATAGCTCCTTGGTGTATATACTTTAATATAAAAAGTGAATCAACATTTTCTAATTCAGTGAAACCTGTATTGAATTAATTTTTGTCTTTCAGTAAGAATGGATATAATACAAACAACTTAGTAATTATGAATATTAAATTTGGAATTGAGGTAATTTCCTATTTAATAGGAAGTTATATTACACTCCTGAAGGTGTAGTTAATTATATACTAAAGCAGCGTCTGACAGCATATGGTATCGTTGCCTCTTTTTAAAGGACCCGGTTGTTGTTAGAGACTTTGGAGTGATGTGGAAATATTTCCACTTTTTTACCTTCCTTCCCTAATATGAAATAGCTCCTTACTTGTCACAGGTATCACGTAACAAAAGAACACATGATTTGGAAAGACAGGAGTTCACATTAAATATCATATTCCAGAAACTTTTGTTCCAAAGCCTGAACATTTTTATGTGCAGAAGAATCCCGAAATATTAGCTGCAAAGTAATTTCTATAGTATCTCTAGGTGTAAGCAGTATTTCCCATGAGCAATCCTTTGTAGTGAATTCTGTCTTCTAAAGCCTTTTCTTTCTTGGCCTTCTACTCTGTTTATGTGTAAGTGTATATATACAGTATTTTCTTTTTTTAAAGATTATTTATTTTTTTTAGAGAGAGGGGTAGGGAGGGAGAAGGAGATGGAGAGAAACATCAGTGTGTGGTTGGCACTCTTGCGTGCCACTTACTGGGGACCTCGCTTGAAACACAGGCATGTGCCCTGACTGGGAATCAAACCAGCGACCCTTTGGTTTTCAGGCCAGTGCTCAACCCACTGAGCCACACCAGCCAGGGCATATATATATTCTTTTCTTTTAATAGATATTCCACTTGAAGTAAAAAGAAGGGTCAGATATATACATATATGTCAAATAAGTGTTTTAAAATATGAATAGAAAATAAACATTTACGGCAGGGAAAGCAAATGTACCAGCATCCTGGGATTTAATGTGTATTATTTTGAACGTTATATTTAATTATGAGCTTCTGGGATCCTAGTGAAAAGGGAAATATAATTTCTGTCATCATATGATCAGAAGAGACAAACCATTTCTTTTTTCTGAATTCTGAAGTTTATTAGCATAAGGCAGCTTTCCTCAAATTGTGAGTATAGAATACTTACTCTGCTAAATATTAATGTATTAGGGTTGAGTTTAGTAAAAAATAGGCTAAATAAGCTAAACAGACTTATTATAGGTTTTTTTATAATCTTAAGTATTCCTAATATGTATCTTTGCTTTCTCAAAGAAAGATAAAGTATTTCCCTAATTTATTTTACCATGACATGCTTTTTAAAGTACATTTTAAACTTTGCTGGTCTAGGTCCTGAAACAACATGATGGATTGTGTCTTCAATACCATTTTTGCAGAAGATATCACAATTGTTTTTTATTCGACCTTTCCTTATGCTGACTTAAATTCTTTTGAAACACAATCCAGGGCAAGGCTGATTTCTTCCAAGAAGCCAAGATTCTACCTATCCACCAGAAATTGCTATTTTTGAAAAGCATGTGCAGGAGGGCTTTGGGAACTAAGTATTCCTCTTTTCTATCAGCCTACAGGCCTGGAAGTTGGTCTGGGAGTCTCTCAGATGCACACTTAGTTCAGAGTAAGTCTGATTTTACCTTTCCTAAGTGAAATCTGAGTCTCCATAATCCAGACCTAGGAGGGCTACAGCTGTTTCACCATGTAGCAAGGTCCTGAATTCTCCATTTCTTCCTCCCTGGGAGGCCTGCTAGGAGGAATGATTTTGAAGTTATTAGTAACAGGTTGCTTCTAATGCAGTCTAAAAGTTTAGCCCCTTTCGGTCTCCTTGCTGCTCCTCAACCTATTGTCTCATACTTCTTTTACAGTAATGAGCTCTCCTATTTCTCCTCACCTGGCTTAAACCTGTCTCTTTGCTCTTTAGAACACTTGTTCATGGGATACAAATTATCCTGTTATGTTAGATGTCATGTACTATGTTAGCTACCATCTCTTCATTTAATCAGCTTAACAATAACCCACAACCGTCAGACCAACTCCATCTCTTCATTTAATGTTTCTTCTATTCCTTGGCCTTAACTTGATTCAGCTCCATCTTTTAGTTATTGCTTCCTTTTTTCCAACACAACCTGTGGTACATCCAGACTATCATTCTTCTGCTCTTTCGTTTAACCACAGACAAAAACAGCTTAACAAAATGATTCTATTCCTTTGAAGCCCATGCCTTTTAACTTACTGATTTCTTGCTATCAGTTTTCTCTCATTCTTTGAATAGTTTGGTACCTGGATATGGTCTTCATTTTTAACCCCAGATCTTACTAGTATGTGGTTGGTAGCATTGCCCATCAATCTGTAATTTCCTGAACTTGAACCCACCTGGAGTTTACTTTTATATATGGTATGAAGTAGAGCTTCATTCTTGATCATCCACTGATGGGAAACATTGATCATAACTTGCCCCTTTGAAGAATGATACATTCTAAAGTACATCAATTCCCCCATACAGTGGTTGGCTTAAAGAAGATAAGGGCCAATAGAAATTCTCTTGACTTTAAAAATATTTTTTAAAAATATATTTTATTAATTATGCTTTTACATACTTGTCCCAATCTTCCCAACTTTGCCCCCCTCCACCTGTTACTCCCCATTTCCTCTGGCATTCTGCCCCCCACCCCGCCCCCACAGTTAGTTCATGTCCATGGGTCACGCATATGAGTTCTTTGCCTACGCATTTCCTATACTGTTCTTAATATCCCTCTATTCTGTGCCTACCAATTTCTACTTCTTAATCCCTGCACCTTTTCCCCCATTCTCCCCCTTTTCCCTCCAACTGATAACCCTCCAAATGATCTCCTTATCTATGATTCTGTTTCTGTTCTGCTTGTATGCTTAGTTGTTTTTTAGATTCAGTTGTTGATAGTTGTAACTTTATTGCCATTTTAATGTTCATAGTTTTGATCTTTTTCTTAGATAAGTCCCTTTAACATTTCATATAATAATGGCTTGGTGATGATGAACTCCTTTAGCTTTACCTTGTCTGGGAAGCACTTTATCTGCCCTTCCATTCTAACTGATAGCTTTGCTGGGTAGAGTAATGTAGGTTGTAGGTCCTTGCTTTTCATCACTTTGAATACTTCTCGCCAGTCTTCTAGCTTGCAAGGTTTCTTTTGAGAAATTAGCTGACAGTCTTATGGGAATGCTTTTGTAGGTAACTGTCTCCTTTTCTCTTGCTGCTTTTAAGATTCTCTCTTTATCTTTAACATTTGGCATTTTAATTATGATGTGTCTTGGTGTAGTCCTCTTTGTGCCCATCTTGTTTGAGACTCTCTCTGCTTCCTGAACTTACATGTTTATTTCCTTCACCAAATTAGGGAAGTTTTCTTTTATCATTTTTTCAAATAAGTTTTCAATTTCTTGCTCTTTCTCTTCTTCTGGCTCTTCGCTGATGTGAATGTTGGTATGTTTGAAGTTGTCCCAGAGGCTCCTTAGTCTGTCCTCATTTTTGGGGAGGGGGGGTATTCTTTTTAATTCTTGCTGTTCTGATTGAATGTTTTTTTTTTCTTCCTTATGTTCCATATCATTGATTTGATTCTCAGCTTCGTCCACTCTACTGTTGGTTTTAAGATTTTTCCCTATAAATTTTTCTTTATTTCTCTTACTGTAAGCTTCATTTCTGCCCAGATCTTTTTTATGCTGTTGAAGTACCCAGTGAGTTCCTTGAGCATCCTAATAACCAGTGTTTTGAACTCTGCATCTAATAGATTGCTTATCTCCATTTTGTGTAGTTCTTTTTCTGGAGTTTTGTTCTGTTCTTTCATTTGGGCCATATTTCTTTGTCTCCTCATTTTCTGTGTATTAGGTAGAGCTGCTTTGACTCCCTGTGTTAGCAGGGTGGCCTGTTGTAGAAAAGTGCACTGGTAAGTTGGATGGGGTGGAGCCTTAGGTAATGGCCAGGGTAGGGCAACCCATGTGAACCAGGTTGGTGGAATGTCCAATATGTGTTGCCAGTCTGTGGCTATGTGTGGAGGAGAGCTCAGAAAGGGGACAGTGCCACTGCCTGGCCTTTGGCGTTTTGTCCAGAGGAAGCTGTCCCCTGGCACTTGCCCTGATGCTAGACACTTCAGTTTCTCCCTTTATGCCACTGATGCTGTTATAACAGCTGCCCCCACTGCTGGAGCCCAGAGGGAGTATCTCCCTAAATCCTAAATCCGTTGTGGGCCCTTTAAGAGCACACTCCTGTAATCCTGCAGTTTCTTCCACTGCCCCAACCCCCACTGGTTTTTACAACTAGAAGTTATTGGGACTTACCTTCTTGGCACTGGGACCTGGGCTGGGTGGTTTGGTGTGGGGCTGGGATCCCTTGCTCCTGAGGTTTCCCTCCTGATTTTTATCCACCACATGTGCAGGTGGGACCACCCGTCCCGCATCTCTGGGCATCTCCTTGTGTCTTTGCCCCTCCTATCCGTCTGGATGAATGTGACTTCTTTAATTCCTTGGTTGTCAGACTTCATACATCTCGATTTTCTGATGATTCTGGGTGTTACTTGTTTTGTGGTCTAGTTGTAATTTTTCTGTGGTTGTGCGAGGAGGCAAGCTGTGTTTACCTACACCTGCATCTTGAGCAGAGTGTCCTGTTTTATTTTTTAAAAAACTTACTATTTTATTTTTTTCCATCACCATTTATTCCCTATACCCTCTTCCAACTACCCAACAGCCGTCCTCTTTGGAATTTAAAATTATTTTGATTTGATAGTAATAAATAAAAATTATACCTGAAATGGTGATGTCTAGCTATACTGTAATTTTGATTCAAGGAGAGAGGCTGTTTTGCTAACTGTGGTGTGGTAGAAAGAGCATTGGATAGTTTGAAGTCTGGTCATTTGCAAATTACTTTCTTTTTTGGTACTACAAATGGGAGAGTGTAATACATAAAATACAATTAATTGCATATTTGTGTGTTCTGTAAACTTTGATGTTTGAGATATAATAAAAATTAGAGAACTATTCTCTCCTAAGATGGGTCATAAAGTTGCTCTTCAGCATCAGGTTGTCTCCATAAAAGGCTTTGATTTCTCTATACCCTGTTTTTTTTATAGGAAAAATTTATTTTTAAAAGAGAACATTTGTTATTTTTGGTACTTTAATCTGAATGATAGGGGATGGGGAGGAATCCAGTGAACATTATCCCATACAGCTATTCTAAGTCTGAGGAAAAACAACTTTATTATTTCTTTTGATGCTGTTCCTGAAGTATGCTGTTAATATTGCCTTTTTAATGTTTTATTTACAGATACATGATGTTGATTGATGGCACAAATGAAGTTTTTATGATTGATAGAGATAATTCAGTGTTTCATGTTTCAAATCTGGAATTCCCATTTCGTAAAGATCTCCGTATACATTTATCAAATACTCTCTTAGATGGGGTAAGTCATATTTCATCCTTTAAAAAAAATTGAACATTGCTATTTTTCTTTCTGTTGGAATAAAAGTGTGTTTTTATTAATGAAACAGTAAATTTAGACTCAAATCTAGTTTTTTAAAAGTTTTTTTAAATTGAGGTATAACTGGCATACCCAGAATTAGATCTGCCTTGGCTGGTTTGTCTCAGTGTATTGAATGTCAGCCTGTGAACTGAGATGTCACAGATTCGATTCCCATTCAGGGCGCACATGCGTTGTCGATAGATGTTTCTGTTCCTCTCTTTCTCCTTCCCTTCCCCTCTCTCCATAAATAAATAAAGTCTTTTTTAAAAAAGAGTTGAATTGAGTTTTATTAGGATGTTAAATTCCATTTATCTCTTATTTGCATTACTGTCACTAGGTTTTGGGTATGAGAATAAGTGAACAAAGTTAATTCTTGATTTTTTTGTTTTTTGTGATTGAAAAAAATTCTTGTTGAGAAAGGCTGATTTTATTTTATTATTTTACTTGTCAGTTGAATTTTAATTATGTGATACAACACGCTACATTTTCCCTTGTCTCTTTAGCTATATGGACTAATAGTTGCTTTAAGAGATTCATGCCTTTTATTTATTTATTTTTAATGATTTATCCACATAGTATGGATTCACTCATTCAGCAAATGTTTAGATTTTATTTATCTTTTTAGAGAGGGGAAGGGAGAGAGAAAAAGAGGGAGAGAAACATCAATGTGTGGCTGCCTCTTACACGCAGCCCACTGGGGACCTGGCCTGCGGCCCACTGGGGACCTGGCCTGCGGCCCACTGGGGACCTGGCCTGCAACCCACGCATATGCCCTGACTGGGAATCGAACCAGCCACCTTTTTGTTTGCAGGCTATTGCTCAATCCACTGAGCTACACCAGCAGGGCAAGACTTATGCCATTTAAAGCAACCACCGTACTTTAACATTTTAATTTTGAAAGGTGATAAAAATTTTCCCATTTCAGAAAATCTGTTTTTAATAATCATAAATACTTGATTAAAAATGCTTTAACTTTCTTTTATGCAAGTAGCTGTCTTCTTCCCAATTCTCAAAATATTGATTCATTATAAATAAATATTAAAATAATATAAAAAATTACTAAAACTGGTAAAAATTACCGGAACCTTTGGAGTAACTTCTGTTACCACTTTGATGAACATTGTTTCAGACTTTTCTCTGTGCCACTGTGTTCAGTCCTACATCTGCTCCTGAGGAATATGACATATTCCTACTAGTAATAGCAGCTCCCCATGTAGGTTCTCAAACAGAATGTGTATCAGAGTTTTGAGGGGAGTTGGGACTCCATCTAGTCCCAGTAAATTCTGAATAATTGCGGTACCTCTCCCCTCGTTGGAAATGAGTGCTCTGCTCAAATATATACACACATGGACAATGGCGTAATTTGGCATGAAAGGAATCAAATTTTGAATGAAAGGAATCAAATGTTACGTGAGTTTTGTAGCTTGTCTTTTTTTTCCACGTAGCAATTTGTTTTGGACATCTTTGTTATAAATGCTTGAATGATGTGCCATTGTATATGCACGCATCATAATTTGGGACTCCCAGACTGTTTTGATTGTGAAAATTGTGGAGGTTGCTTGTTAAATATATGACCCATTCCAATAGCCCATCATAGAGGTAATGAATTAGATTTCCCCAGGGGCCATGGTATCTGTACTTTTAAAAAGTGCTCAGGTGATTCTAATCACGCACGTTTGAGAAACAGGTTTATGATTTTTAAAAACTAGTTCTCTTTTGGTGGACATTTTGATTTTTTTTGTCGTTTTTTTTTCCTATTAGAAGACACACCTGAATGCATATTCTTATATTTTTTTCCCTTTCACAATCATGTAATTTTATAATTAAGAAGATTTTTAGAGGGGAAATTGTAATATATATTTAGAATCTTTTGACTGCAAGTAACTGAGGTCCAAATTAAAATAACTAAAGTAAAAAAGGAAGTAGATTGGCACAAATAATTACATTTCAGGTAGGCTTGCTTCAGGCTGGATCTTCAGGCTCAGGTGATATCAGCCAGGTTCTCTCTCTCTTTGTTTTATTTGTCTGCTCTCATTCTGCATGAAGACTCTTTTTGCTTGGTAGGCCAGTTGGATTGCAGCCCAAGCAGAAAGGTAACTTTTTCTCCCGACAGCCATAGATCAATCCAAGGGAAGACCCCAAAGGCTGCATCTGAGTTATGTAATACCCATGGAAGAGTGACAGTGGAGACCAGGATCTCACTGGTAGCGGTGCCACTTGGAGTGCAGGAGGAGTTGTGCTCCCGAGGAGAAGGGATGGCATTTACTGTGTTCACTACGCTGGCTTCAAGGCATGCCCATTTTGAATGTTCACGTGTATAATTGCAGAAAGTTTGAACACACGTACAGTTCTGACAACCATATGTAAAGAATCTGAACGTTCTCTTAACACTGGGTTTGGAGAATGTAATGTTTTTTAATTTGGTGAAGACTTTTCCATTTTAAGGGGCAGTACGATATAGTGGTTAAGAGCCCTGACTCTAACTGTGGTGCCTTGCTGGTTCCATCAGTTATTACCCAAGGGACCTTATACAATTTTCTCAGTTTTCCCGTCTCTAGTGAAGTGAGGCTAATAACAGTGCTTAGTTCTTGATGCTGCTATGAAGATGCTAAGTTGGAGAATCTATAAAGTGCTGTAATAGTGTCTGGCACATTGTAAAATGAATCATTTACCTCTTTTAATATGCATTTATGTGAGTTGTTAATGAAGTTGAACTCCTTTTCACTTATTTATGAATTATTGTATTTCTTCTGTCAGTTGTCCATTCAAAACCTTATACATTTTTCTATTGGGTGTTTATCATTTTTCATATTGACTTATGGGAAGTTTTTGTCTATTGGTCATATTACTTCATGAAACATTTTGAAAAATGTATTTTTACTTTTTCTATTATTTTTGGTGGCACAAGTTTAAATTTATGTAGGTAAATTTATAAACCCCTTGATTTGTGATATTTGGCTTCTGTGTCATTTTAAGAAAAGATTTTTTTTTTTTTTTTAATTTTATTTATTTATTTATTTTCAGAGAGAGGAGAAGGGAGAGAGAAAGAGCAATGTATGGTTGCCTCTCACATGGCCCTCACCGGGGACCTGGCCTGCAACCCAGGCATGTGCCCCGACTGGGAATCGAACCGGGACCCTCTGGTTCCCAGCCCGCGCTCAATCCACTGAGCTACGCCAGCCGGGCCTAAGAAAAGATATTTTTACTTCAGGATTATTATAATACCTTCACTTTTTCTAGTACTTTTATGGTTTAATTTGCATAGTTAAGTATTTGATCTATCTGAAATACATTTTGATAAAAGGAACAAAATAGGGGCACTGTTTTATTTATTTCCAGATGTCAAAACTATTGCCTCAATACCCTTCAGCTAATCTGATTTTCCTTTTTAATTGGTTATATCTTTTTTTTATTATATGGTGGATTCTTTTATATATCATTGTTTCTTTCTTGATTCATTCTTCCCATTTCATTAATATTTTGGTCTTCCAGTAGTAGTTTTATATTGATTTAAATACTGTAACTTTAGCATACAATTTAATGTCTGACAGCCCAAGAACACCCAATCTCCTGGCTGTTCTGAAGTTTGCTACTTAGATTTTGCTCTCTTTTTAGCTTTTGGGTAAACAGGCTATTAGTCTTGATTAGTATGTTACACTTCATGTGCAAATCTATACACCGATAAGCTTATATTTTTCTCTGCAGAGTAATCTCTAATAGGCTTCTCGCCAGACCTTTCTGTTTGCTGTGTTTGGTTGTGTGGTTTATCGGCCTACCACACCATCACTGCTTTTCCTTGGAGGAAAAGGGGCTCTACATCTTTCTTATAACTTCCCAGAACTTCAAGTCTCCTTCCTATAGGGATACTACTTACATTACTTAAAATTTCTTTGTTTTCTTTAGTGTTGAACCTTTATCATGAGCCAGATTGAATTATGTCTTGGAGAGTACTTCCTGTCTTAAGATAAAATGTGCTCCTCTATTTCTGGTTTAAATGAACAGATAATTGGGATTTTAGGCAGTAGCTTGGGAATGTTCACTTAAACTCTCAATGATGGAATTACCCTAATGAAAATCACATATACATAAATATATGTATATATATGTATTTGTTTAAAAAGAGGGAATACCACTTTCCAAGTGACCTGAATGCTTGTTGCTCCCATCTCTCGTTCTTTGTTTTTATTTGCCAACTAGTTATTGGAGTGTGCGGTACTCTGGCTCCAGAAAGTGGAAGAGTGATTGGAGAATAGGATGTTTGAGTCGGTTTGAGGTATATGTTGAGTGATGAGAAGGTTCAGGGTGCGACCCCGAGGGAGTGAGTGGTTGAGGTCCTGTGAAACGAGACAGTGGAGACGAGATCAAGAAAAGCATTCGATGTGTCATAATGAGTCCAGGTGGCAGGAGTCCAGGATGACTGTGCGCTAGGTACTAGCGGTTAGAAAGATAGTAAGAAGGTAGCAGAGTCAGATGGAGACTGAGCAAAGAGTAACTATAGAGTCCCAAAGCACAGTTATCTCTACTGTGTGTACTCTGTGGGGCCACTAATACAGCTTCATTTCTGTGACCTGGTGTGTAGTAAACGACCATTTCGTAATCAAAATGACATATACATATGTATATACTCAGACTTTTGTAACCTATATGTGTATGAGTGCACATGTGTGCCACGCACATGTACACACATGCCCTTGTGGTAGACAGAGCCACCGCGGAAGGTTGGAAGTGTTCACTGCACAGGCCCAGGGTGCGCCGTTCTCCCAGCTGATGTGACTGGCCCCCTGGGGTGTGCTGCACATAGCCTGCAGAGCCGGGCGGCAGCCCTGCTGGTTAGTCCACAGGAACAGCTGGGGCACTGTAGTTTTTGTTTTTTTAAGATACAGTTTTTTTAGCATTGCAGTTAATAAAATAAAAGGAAGAAAACAAGTCTTAAGTCATAGCATTTGTAAGCATTTAGTGTAGTTTGTAATTGAACTAATGTTTTTCGAGTGCCTATCATGTTCAAGTTGCTGTGCTAAGAGTGCAGGCATTGCTTACGGGGCGAGGAGAAGGCCTCACCTTTGAGACATTTTACTTCATTGGGTAGGGGTGCAGAATGATTGGTAATGGATAAAATGATAGCCTAAAGATTGGTATTTAAAACAAGTTCTACGGGGGTTTAGGGAAGAAATACATTGCATCTAGTTAGTTAGGAACTAAAGATGTTTTATAGAGGAATTGGCATTAGATGTGGAAAGATTTCTATAGAGAGATTTTTGTTGGATATGGGCTAAGGGCATTCCAGGTAGGAAATAATGCTTAAAAATTAGATGTTTAAAACCATCTGCAGATTTAACTTAGCAATACTATTTATTTCACCCAAACTTGGATAACTGAGAGCAGCATAATAACGCTGGTGAGGTTTTAAAATAGCAGCGTGATTCATGGTGTCAGTTCACTTGGACCAGACTTATAGTTGCCATACTTATTTTTCCAGTTAATTAAAACAATCTTCTGTAGTTTCCTGTTTCTTCTACGTTTTCATTTGCAAATTGTTTTTGTGAAGTTCCAAATCCAAGAATAACTCAAACTACTTAATTGTCTGGCTGTCAGATGTGAGCAGTAAAGCTTTTGTTTTGTTCTCTGAATGATGTTCTTTGACCCACGAAATGTGGAAAATAGAAGTTTAGAAATACGGCATTAATTCATTTGAAACAAATCAGTGAAATTCAGTCAATTTTATATTGAGGTTAAGAGGAGGATATGGCATTTCATCATTAAAGTTAACAGCAAGAATCTTGGGGAAATGGCATGTCTTTCAACTGCTAATTTTGTATAAAGCGTTACGCATGCTCAGTTAAAAAGTTTTAGAAAGTTTGTACATTATAGAGTAGAAAATTCAACTGTCAAGAAGAGATTATGTTTTAACAATTTTTGTTTTTTCTATTTATTATTATTATTATTATTATTATTATTTTATTCTTGTTCAATTACAGTTGTCTGCATTTTCCCCTCTCCATTCCCCATCCCGGCCATCCCCACCTCCCTGCACTGATCCCAGCTCCCCCTTGGTTTTGTCCATGTGTCCTTTATAGTCGCTCCTGAAAACCCTTCCCCCTTTCCCCCCATTACCCCCTCCTACCTCCCCTCTGGGTATTGTCAGATGTTCTTAATATTTTGATGTACCTTCGTTTAGTCGTTTTGTTGTGTCTGTAGAACATGTATAATCGATATGTATGTAGCTGACATTTAATTATGTGCTGTGTATATGGGGTTCCATCATTTTTCTTCAGTCTGAAGAACTGATTTTAGGATTAAAAAATTAGTTTTACTTTAAAAAATTAAAATGTAATTAACATACTGTACAATTCACCACTTCAAGGTGTATGATTCAGTGTTTTTTAGTATATTGAAAAGACTGTGTGACTATTACTATCTAATTCCATAACATTTTATCACCTAGATGGATGTGATAATTAGAAATAATGGACCTTATCTGAAAGATTTTAAAAAGTGGGTTACCCTTGATATGAGCTTTGAAGGCCCACAGGTTTTTCAGAGAGTTAATTAGTCCCTCATTAAAACCTTTCAAAGGTTCCTCATTGCCTATAGGATGAAAGCCCACCTACTCATCGTAATATTCTCTATATCCAGGCCATGCCAATATCTTTACCATCATCTTTTACTGAGAGCCCTTGAACCATAAGTTTCTCCTATATTGAGCTTTGGACAGTTTACCCCAGACCATCTTTTTTGTTGCCTCTTTAATACCATTTTGTCCGTCCACCAGCCTGCTAGAAAATATCCAGTGCATCTTTCAGGATTCAACTAATGGATCTCATACCTTATTAGCAAACCTTTCTCTTACTCTTCAAGTAGAAATAACCTGCTCCTTAAGCTTATACCATATGCCCTTATTTGGCCGGAATAGTAGCCTAGGTGTACACCTGTCTTAGTATAATTATTATTAGCCATCTGTTTCAGGCTCAGAAGTACCCTGGTTTGGACATTAACTACATGGTCATTCTATCTCGATGGCTGTCTCTCATTAAAACTATAGCTCTTCATTGGATCTAGCTCCTTACATCTTTTCCTCTCTGAGACTCTAAGTCCCTTGAAGGTAAGGACTATATGCTTAATTTCTCCAGCACTTAGACCTATGCCTAATACATGGTTTGGGTTCCAGAAATATTGAATGGATAGGCAGAAGGGTGGGTGCCTGAGGACTTCAACAAAAGGGAATGGAATATAGAAAAGTAAGGAGGTTAGGAAAGTCAAACATGCAGGATTTCTTTTTTCTTTTGGCGGAGCCCATAATGCAGGATTCATACTTCAGATTTCTCCCCAGTAATGTTTAATACAAAAAGACCATGGAGCAATTTCTCACAAGCTCTTGAGGGATCTAAAGTTGATGTGCTGGTGTAATTTTCTTGAGGTTTCTTATGATTAGGGTTTGTTGAATATCTTTTACAATTTTCATAAGAAGTAGGAAATTTTTTTTTGTCATTATTTCTGCCCTTTTTCTTTTTGGAAATTTAATTACTTGATGCTCTTTTAATTAAAAAAAACAACAAACTTTTTCCTCTTTGTTATATTTTGGATAGTTTCTATTGCTGTGTCTTCACTAATCTGTGCTTCTGCAATATCTAAATTACTATTCATCCCGACCACAGTATTTTTTACCTCAGACATTTTACCTCTGGAAATTCACTTTGAGCCTTTTGTGTGTGTTTGTTTGTCTTTTATGTCTCTACTTAATTTTTAAATATATGAAATACTGTTGTAATAGCCATCTTAACGTTCTTGCTTGCTCACTCTAACAATTCTTTCAGTTTGGGGCCTATATCAATTGGTTTTTCTCCTTTTCATGCATTGTGTATTTTTGCCTCTTTGTTTACCTGGTAATTTTCTATTGGATGCCAGGCATTTTGAATTTTACCTTTTTGGGGTCTTAATATTTTTGTATTCCCATAAATATTTGTGAGCTTATTCCAGGGTGCAGTTAATTTTTTGGAACTACTTTGTACCTTCCCAGTATTGCTTGTAAGGTTTTTTAGGGATAATTATTCTCTATTACTGAGACAAAATCCTTCTGAGTACTGACTGCCCTGTGAAGGAAGAGATTTTTCTAGTCTGGCTGCTGGGAACAGGCACTTTATTCCTTTGTGTCAGTGTCAGATATAGTTCCCTCAAAAACTTTTCTTTCCTGGCTATGAATAGTTCCCTTACATGCATACTCTGCTGAATACTCATGGAGGTCTGTCTGTAAATCTCTGGAGTTCTTTCTCCGGGCATCTCTCTCTCTCTCTCTGATACTCTACCCTCAGAACTCTAGCTTCATTGGTCTCACTAGACAACCTGTTCCATTTTCTCAACTCAGGGAAAAAGCTGGACTCCACCCTGGATCCCTAGGCCTGCATCAAATCCTGGAAACACTACTTGGGCAGTAAGCTGGGACAGTTGTAGGGTTCCTCTCCAGAACTCTTTGTTATCATGTGAAACTGAAGCTCTGTACCAATGAAACAGCTCCCCATTATCCCATCGCAACCGCCATTCTACTTTCTCTTTGTATGAATTTAACTACTTAGATACCTTGTATAAGTGAATCATACCAGTGTTTGTCTTTTTGTGACTGGCTTAGTTCACTTAGCACAATGTCCTCAGTGTTCCTTCCTTTGCAAGGCTGAATGGTTTTTCACCATATATATATATATTTATGCCAAATTTATCTATCTGTCTGACATTTGGGTTCTGCTTCTTAGCTGTTAGAATAATGCTTCTATAAATGTTAGTATGCAAATATCTCTTTAAGACCCTGCTTTCAATTCTGTTGGATATATAGCCAGAAGTAGGTTTGGTGGATCATATCATAATTTTATTTATTTTTTCTTTTTATCTCACCCAAGGACAATTTTTTTCGTTGCTTTAGAGAGAGAGGAAGAGGGGAGGGGGAGAGAAAGAGAGAGAGATTGAGAGAGAGAAACATTGATGTGAGAGATATATCAGTTGGTTGCTTTTTGCATGCTCCTCAACTGGGGATCGAACTACAACCTGGGTATGTGCTCTTACTGGGAATCGAACCCGTGAACTTTCGGTTGCAGGACAACACTCCAGTGGAACTACACCGGCCAGGGCATGATAGTTCTATTTTTAATTTTTAGAGGGAACTGCCATACTATTCTCCATAGTGGTGTTCAGCATTTTACAATCCCACCAAAGTATGCAAGGGATCCAATTAACTAAGTTTTAAGCTTAGGTATTTTATGTTCACCTACTTTCCTGTAGCCTGGGGCAGTGGTGGCCACTTTGGGGAAGGGTATATTGTTTTGAGGGCCTCACTGGAAAGAACTCAGCCTAGGTATTTGGTCTTTGTTAGAATCCCTAGGTTCTGTTTGCTTTTAAAAGACTTTTGGTGAATGATTTCTTTAGCTAGTTGGGAACCATGTGTTTTTCCAGGAATACTCAGATTATTTCTTCAATTCAGCATGGAGCCTGGGAGCAGAAATAGTACTCTGCTATTTTTATTACTCTACAAATCAGAAGAGGGGAAAAATGTAGACAGGAATAGCCACTGAGTTTGTGTTTATCTACCATATTTTGCTCTGTATAATGTGTACTTTTGGCCTAAATTTTTGAGGGAAAAGTAAGGGTGCACATTATACATGGGTAGTACTAAAGATGCACCTTATACATGGGCAGTGCTAAAACATGGGTGTGCATTAAACATGGCGAAATGTAGTATATTTGCGGGTAATAGTGATGATTATAAGAATTTTTCGTTTTACAAGTAGGTCTTCTGGGATTTCACTGGGCTTGGAGCTGAACCCTTGCTAAGCCTATTTGTTTTACCAGAGTCTTAGTAATAGTTTCTGTGGCTGTCAGTTTTTAAAGCTTACTCATTTGTTTATTCTTTTTTACTTGTTTTGTTTGTTGATACTACATTTTATTTTTTGCTTTGCTTAATGTGTAAAGAAAGATGTTTTTTTCTCATTTTGTCAGGTAATTTTAGGGGGGAGTTCTGTGGTGTCTGCTGTTTGAACCTGGATGGCCACTTAATTTCTGTCCCCCCGTTTTGAAAAGAATAATTAATTGAAACCTATTATTAGTACCACCTTGTTGGCTTATAGAATTCTCAGATACAATTATTTAAAATATTTCGATAAACAGTTTAAAATAATGAAAGTTACATAATTTTTGTCAAGAGTTGGGTTCAAGACAACAATCATAGATGTCTGTAGCTTAACAAACATATTCGAGAGAGAAAATAATTGGTAATAGTTTCTTAAAACAACAAAATATATTTGTCCTAGGTCAGTGTATTCTTTGTAAATTTAGATGGTTGTATGTGGATTTTCTGTCATGAAATTAGATTAAAAACCTGTTTAGTTTCCTAGGAAGACTATGAGGAGAGTAAAGTAACTTTAGGTCAAACCTATTATTAAGAATTAAAATTTTATAAAATACTACACTATATTCCTGTAATCATTCTTTAGTGTCCTTTATCTCTTTTCCGTCAGAGTGTAGAATTTAAGTTCTTTTTATTTAATGGCTCTGATATGTGATATTATATCATACTGTTTTTTCTCTGTTCCCTTCCGTCATAGTAGAGGGACTTGGAACCAAGAAAGTCCATGTGTGTTGTATGGGAATTGTATCTATTATAAGGGCACCATTTATATTTATAGATTTTATGATTAAAGTAATTGGTATATAACAAAATATAAATCAGTAATGACTTAAAATTATTTTTAAAATGTTCTTAATATTTGGCATTTAAAATTTGTAGTCTTTTTATCCTAATACTTGCTTAGTAACTCAAACATAAAATAAAACATAGCATAGTAATTTAAATATAAAAAATAATGAGATATTATATCATTTTATCTCATATAGAATAAATTCATGATGAGAATTTTGGGGGTGCTGACAATATTGATTTGAGTGTGTTCACTTGAAATTTCATCAGGTTGTATATGATTTATGTGCTTTCTGTGTGTCTATTATATTTCAATCAAATTAAAGAAATTGCTGTTAAAGAATGAAGAAACTTATTTTTTTCTCTTTCAAGGAAATGATTATTGACAAAGTAAATGGACAAGCTGTTCCTAGATATTTGATTTATGACATAATTAAATTTAATGTAAGTACCTTTTATAATTTATAGAATAAAATTTGTTATGATATAGTAGATATTTTTAACAAATGAATAAGTATTACTGCTGTAGAGTAGGAAAGAAAATTTGTGTCTCTTCCAAGTTACTCATTTGATTTTTTTTGTCAATACTTTTACATTTTTTCCTTTCTCTTATTGCCTAATATTTTGTATATTTGTCTTTAGATTCCTTAGGTACTTCAAATGATTAAAGAAAAAAAAAACAGTTTAACTATGATAAAATCGTGTATTATAAAATGGAAACTTCTTGGTTTTAGTATCCTATACTTGACTTAATAAAAAGTCCCCAGCCCTGGCTGATGTGGCTCAGTGGATTGAGTGCCGACCTGCAAACCAGAGCATTGCCAGGTCCCCAGTAGGGGGTGCATAAGAGGCAACCACACATTGATGTTTCTCTCCCTCTCTTTCTCCCTCCCTTCCCCTCTCTCTAAAAATAAATGAAATCTTTAAATTAAAAATAAAGTCCCCAAACTTTATTACTGGCACTTAAAAAAAAAATAAAAGAAACTGATTGGCTATGAGTGTTGAATGTGTAACTTGGAAGTACAAATATGTTATTGTTGAGCACAAGCATGAAACTTAAAAACAAACTATAAAATTCTGTGTTATGAATAGATATCAAAAAAGAGGAAATTATATTTTCTACCCATTTCCTACAGTTTTAGACTAGCCAAGAATCAGTTTGCCTATTAATGTTTAATTGAATGTTGAAATTATTTAGGCAGTACAAGATGAATTCTGTAAGCGGAAAAAATTCTTTCAGTAGTGTGCATCTATGAAAAGGTATAATCACTGTTCTTGAAATATATTATTCAGATTGCATAATCATTTAGTATTCCAAGCTGACTGAAAGCAGTTGATTCTGGAATTAAACATATCAAGTTTTAAGGTTTTGAAGATTTATAGTAAAAGTTAAAAAAAATTTTTTTCGGGGGTATATATTTTAAATTGTTTTAAGTTGTAGTATTAAGATGGAAAATTGTATTAATCCATATGACTTAAAGGCATTTTTTCCTGGAAATTTTCAGTGTATATACCTCATTTGTTGTTGAATTTCTATATTTCAAACAATTTCAAATTTAGGAGACTTGGGGTCAGAAATCATCAATTTTAAGATTTGTTCTTTTTGTGACTACTATATTCCTCAAAAGTAATGCTTTCCAGAATTGACTTACTGTAATCACAGATCTCAGAGTAATGTTCATTGGCCCATGACAAGACAAAGGGTTGGTGTCGCTTTGTTTCTTTGGGAATAGGGGAGTGCTGTCTCCTTCGCCTCTTGATATGGAGCTCTGCTTTAAAATGTGTTCCATATTCTACGCAGCAGAAAGGAAGAAGGAGCTTATACCCTTTGCAACAGCATGGATGGAACTGGAGAGCATTATGCTAAGTGAAGTAAGCCAGGCAGTGAGGGACAAATACCATATGATCTCACCTTTAACTGGATCATAACCAACAAAAGTAGAAAGCAAGCAAAACATAACCAGAGACATTGAAATTAGGAACAGTCTAACAGTAGACGGGGGGAGAGGGGAGGGGACAATGGGGAGAAGGGTTTACAGGAATCACTGTAGAGGACACATGGACAGGACTAAGGGGGAGGAGGGAGGTTGGGGGTGGTGGGGCTGGAGGGGAAGGGAGGAGGGGAGGGGGGAGGATGCAAATAACTGTAATTGAACAAAAAAAAATGTTAAAAAAAAAAAAAAGTGTTTCGTGCAGGTTCATTTATTAGCCCAAGAACTTTGTGTTAGACAATAGCCTCTAATTCTTTAGAAAAAAAATTTAGTATACATAAAAGTATAGAGAATAACATAAGGAATACTTATGTCCTGACCACCAGATTTGTCGAAGCTTAACTTTGTCATTTTTACTCCATTTTTTTTAAAATAACAAATAAATGATTACAAATCCAGTAGAAGTTTACTGTGCACACCTCTGTCATCTTATCCTTGAACCTCTTACCCAGAAGCAACAGCTTCTACCCTGAATTTGGTGTTTATTATCCCCCATGAGTGGTTTCGATACTTTTACTTCTGATGTATGCCTCTAAAATACCGTATTTTTTGGACTATAAAACGCACCGGACCATAAGACACACCTAGGTTTTAGAGGAGGAAAGTAGGAAAAAAAGTTTAAAGCAAAAATTGTGGTAAAATATTTAATAACATAGATAACATAATATTTCACCCATGTAAATTTAAACAGAACTTAGAATTCGGACTATAAGATGCACCCCCATTTTCCTCCCAAATTTGGGGGGAAAAGTGCATCTTATAGTCCAAAAAATATGGCATATGTGGTGTTCTTTTGCAGGGCTTCTAGTGTTATGTAAATGTCATTGTACTGTACTGTGGTCCCCAACATTTGCTCCAAATTATTTTGTAGGTTTAGTTCATTCATTTTCATTACTATTGATTATTGTATTATATAAAAGTATGGACTTTTTTTCCTATTGACATTTGGGTTTCCATATTTTGCGGTTAAACTACTGTTATATTGAACAGTTTTATATATTTTTCTTGTCCCTAATTACCAAGGAAGTTAAGTATATTTTATATGTTTGTTTTTACTTGTTTGGACTTTTATTTTGTAAAAAATGATCGCAAGTTCAAATGATCTTTTAATTTTCCTATTTGGTTGCCAATGTTTTTCTTCTTAATGTTCAGAAATTGTTATATTTTCTTTATTCTAACACTTTCTTGGATATAAATGTGGCAAACAATATCTTCTCCAAATTAGTATCCATAAAGTTTTCCATTTTAATGAAATCATACTTATTAGAACTCTAAGTTTGTGCGGTTGTCTTGTTTAAGAAATTCATTCATATTTTGCTGTAAAGAGATTAAATTATGCTTTTCATCGTTAAGTCTATAATCATTTATTCAACAAATATTTGTTGAATGCCTTTTACCATATTTCATTGATTTTAAAGTCGTGTTTTTTTACATTTCTGATAGGATATATTTTTAATTGAAAGCATAATATATTTTATTCTTTAATTTACTATGGAACTTTCATTGATGATTAAGCACTTTGTTTATTTTGAATCACCAAATTAAGGTCACTATTATAAAAATAAAAGAAAAAATAGTTAAAAACTTTTCAGTTTCTTAGTGTATTCTTTTGTCCAGGTAAAATTTCCTTGATCACCTTTGGTAAGTCAAGTATTATTCTAGGTATTGGACACGAATGAATAAGATACAATTTTTTGCCTTCAAGGAATTCATAATTTAATGCACTGGCCTCCAAAGAAGGCCACTTCCACAACAACAGTTCATTAGGGTTAAGAAGAAAACAGGAGAACTGCTGTTTATTTTTTTTATATATTCATTTGATTTTGATCTGTTTTATAACATTATACAGTTGTACATGTATGCAATTTATTAGAAGTTAATATACATATATACATTTGTTAGGATATGTGTTTAAATTGGATACAAAATAAAAAAATTTCACAGACCATTGGTCTTGTGGATGAGAACACGAATGTCAATAAATACTTATATAACAACAAAGGTATATGAGAAATACAGAAATATATGAGAAGTAATAGAGAGGGGAAAGTATTCCAGCTTACCCTGGGTATAGTTGAGTCATTAAGCATGGAAGTGCTTATAGAGATAGCAACATGAATTACTTTGGAAGGATTGAGCCTTGTAGACCAGCATAATTAGACGGTTGTTAGTGTACTTCATGTGTGGTGATGTGTGGTGCATAGCAGGAAGTGAGAATGGTGGGTGAGTAGGGGGCCAGTTTACTTGAATAAGCCATTGTAACTTAGTTCTGTTTGTACTAGGACACTATGGAAGGGTTTAGTTATGGTAATGATACTTGCATTATTTTGAAAGGTAAGTGTAGTGGCAGCATGAGTAGTGTTTTGAAGTGAGAAAGAATTCAAAGCAGATAGGCCAATTAGTCAGTAGTTAGTGAGCACTTCTGTAGTCTGTTCTGACTGATTCAACACCTACGTACCAAGAGCTTTCTTTACAATAAGTAGGATAATAAAGTAAAATGTATTTCGGAGGGAATTTAGACTAATGTTTTTTAACCGTTATTAGTCTTTTTATTTTCTTAAAAAAAGAGGGTTTGCTTATTTCACTTTAATGTTATGGGGGTCTGAATTAATCTAATAGGCCTAATAAATAAACTGAGCATTTTAGGTTTTTTAACTTTTCGATGATTGATGTAGGTGACATGGAAACCGTTAGACATGGACTAAGTGGTTACTTATTAGCATTTCCTCAGTAAACACCCTTTGCAAACAGTTACATGCCTTCATGTAGAGGGAACATATTCTCCAGCATAGCAAGCTCTTGGTTACTTTGTCTTGCTCCTTTTTCTTTACTGACATTCAAAATTATCATCCTTTTGTCATCAAAGGTGAGGAAAAAATCGTCCTCGAGCGTATTTAATGTTTGCAGCTTAAGCAATGCTGCCACCCCTTTGTAAACATTAGCTTGGGTGAATGTTAGGTTGAGTAATATGTATTAGGGAAGAGGAAGAAAAGTGAAAAATGCATAGAAGGGTGCCCAGTTGCAAAATAAAGAGAGGTTCTCGATATTCCATTGTGGTGGTGCTGTTAATCTGGATCATTACTGTCACCCAGTTGATGTGTTAGCTATATTTGTATGTAACATTAGGATAGGGCAGATTCCTACCCTCAACTGATATGGAAGCTTACATGTACTTTTTTTATTTCATGGCTTAAACCATTTATACTATATATGTATACCATATAGTATCTATATATTGTATATATACATATGAGGGAGAAGAGAACTTTCTTCATAACTGTGTAATGGAATACATTAAATAAACTTTGTTCTATTCTAGTTTTCAGAGTTGAGGATGTATTCGTCAAATAAATATCTTCTAATTATTGATGCTGGTAAAGTGTTAGCACTTCAAACAACAAAAAGCATTATAGGTGATGATGTTGCTTATTTTGACATGTTATTTGCTTATACTTTTCAGAATTATGTGGATTTTAGATTTTATACACATTTTATGAATTTGTATAATTTTACGAATACATAAAAATAATAAAAAATGATTAGCGAGCATGTTAATACTTTAATTCAGATGTGAAAATTTTGGATCAGTTTATATTAGATTTGTATCACTTTCCCATATTCTTTTATGCATTTATACTTTTGAAATAAATAACTGTGTGTGTGTGTGTTTTGTGTCTAGGTGTGTGTCCATCATTAGTGAAGTTCATTTTCAGGGTTGGCGTGTGCGGTTGTTCAGACGCTGTACTGGACAGCTCCAAAGGATGCTGTTTGCACAGACTGCTATGTACAAAGCGAAAGCCTTGATAACGTGTGCTGAAAAAACAGTTTTCAGAGTTGAAATTAAATAATTGTCTCATTTAATTTAGGCACAGCCCGTTGGAGATTGTGATTTTAATGTTCGTCTTCAGTGTATAGAACGAGAAATAATAAATCCTCGACATGAAAAAATGAAGGCTGGGCTCATTGACAAAACGCAGGAACCATTTAGTGTCAGAAATAAGCCATTTTTTGACATTTCTACTTCAAGAAAGGTAATATTTTCTAAATAGTATTTATAATGTATCCTAGTTCAGCTTGTAAGAAGAATATGAATAACATTTTCCTGCCTAATTGTCTTGATTTTTCCAGAAATTTCTTGACTGTGGTACTATTTTGGACAAACATGTACAGTCTTCTCCTCTTTAGTAAGATTCTCAGTGATGGAAACTTAAGCTAGGTTGCTTCCTTGTTTCTCATAATAGTTTTTGATTCATGGCTGTTATGATCCGTATTACGTTTTTCACAAAGCTCTAAGCATAAGACTATACTTTTAGGCATCATTTCTATAGTTTGTTACAAAGCTCTAAGCAGTATAGAGTTATGTGAGTTAAAATAACTTGTTAGGCCTTCTGAAGTCCAACAGTATTAAAACGTAGTCTTATTTAAAAGAACCAGTTACTTATATACGTATATAGATACAGACATGGAAGGTTTTCTTTTATACGTATATAGATACAGACATGGAAGGTTTTCTTTTAATTTACTTTTGTTGTTGGGACACTTAAAATACATCGTGTTAAATATTCTGGGACTGTTGGTTTTTTACTTTAACAGTGTAGCTTGGAAATATTTCCATGTCAATGCATAGAGGTTTGCCGTATTATTTTTTAGCTGCTGCATAGTATTTGATAGTAAAGATGCACCATGAAATTATTATTTTTTGGAGGAGGGGTTATGATAGAGTAGTATAGGAAATACAGCAACATATGCAATTATGTTTTAATCTCCTTTCTAATATAACCTCATATGTTAGATGATGTCAGTTTTTGTTGTATTTTACATGTTTCTACTCATGTCCACTCAATTTGGTATTTGTCCTTAGATACAATATTAGCAGTAATTCCAGCACTATTGACCCTTTTTCTTGTCAATATGTAAGTATAGAAATATATTGAGAAGAAAAAACAAATATAAAATTACGCTTTTCTCATTAACATTTTGCATAACTGCTGCTTGGCATGGGACTGTTGGCTGACTTCTGCAGCTGTGGTCTCGCCACAGTTCACTACTTGCCTTTGTGCCTGTGTTGGCAGGAGGCATGTGGTAGGGCTGCTTAAAAGAAAGAGCCCGTGCGCTGCTGTGCCCTGCCCGATTGGTAGGGTACGGATGACATTGCCAGTTAATGTGGGCCACACCCTTGGTGGAAATCTGCTAACTGGAGCTGTGTAGTCTTACAGAAATATTTTCTAAATTATAAAATACAGTGTAAATTTGGGCAAAAGCCAAATTGTGTCAGTTTGCATTCAATTTTTAAAAAACTGATTTGACAGCTTGTGCTGTCATAATTCAAAGTTCAGCACTTAAGAAAATGTGTCTTAGGATAGATAGTTTCATTAGTCAAAATGAGTGTTCTTAGAAGTATTTGGCAGTGGCCGACTATGAGAACTGTTCTTTAGGGATCTGAAGCAGTCATATTGAACAACTTTAAAGTGTTTTTTCACTAGAAAAACATGATGCTCTTACTTTTCTCTCTTTACACGTAGCTTATATAACCCCCTTTAAAAACCGTAGGATTTTTTTAAGAAGTTCTGTTATTTAGGGTTTTAATTATTAGTCTCCTCTTCCCTTCTTTTCGGTTCTCATTGTTATTTTTGTTCTCAATTTCTCTTGAAATTGTTTTTGGTTGTAGTGTACAGAAGGAAAGCATGTTTTGCAGCAGAGTTGGTCCAAAGGGGAAGACTGTAGTAACACCAGGTATAGGGTAGTGGCTATAGTTGACAGATTATTGCTCTAGAGATTCTTACTATTTTTATCTTTGCTAATGGGATGGTAAGTAGTGATATTATGAATGATAAAGCATTTGTCAGGGACTGTCATTCTTATGAGGGAAGCCAATTTTTATGTGGTTTTAAATAATTTAAAACTATGGAAAAATACATACTTTTCCATAGAAAATAGAATTTCATTTCTGTATATCTATAAAATTTTTAAGATAACTTTGATTTTAGGGCCATTAGTATAGCTCTATTAGCCTTTTCCTTTTGTGTATTTGATCCATCAAATACAGTACAGGGATAATAAGTTTGGTGTTTAACTGAATGTACATAGTTATAATAGAGCATCTAAAATGGTAATAAGTATCATTTTCTCAAATTACAGTTTTATTTGCATTTCCAGTTTGAAGGCCAATTAAAAAAGAATTACCTGTTTTTTGCCGTGGACACATGGCCCAACTGGTTGGAATGTCATCCCATACACCAAAAAAGGTTGTGGGTTCAATCCTGGTCAGGGCACATACTTGGGTTGCGGGTTTGATTCCCAGTTGGGGCATGTACAGGAGGCAACCAATTGATATTTCTCTCTCACATCGATGTTTCTGTCTCTCTCTCTCTCCCTACCCACCCCCTCTTCTTCTCTCTCAAAAATCAAAGAAACTTATCCTTGGGCGAGGATTAAAAAGAATTATTTGGTTTTTTATGGCTCAGTAGTATTCCATTGTGTAGATATACAACAGCTTTTTTATCCACTCATCTACTGATGGACACTTGGGCTGTTTCCAGATCTTGGTTATTGTAGATAATGCCTCAGTGAACGTAGGGTTGCTTATATTCTTTCAAATTAGTGTTTTGAGTTTCTTTGGTTAAATTCCTAGCAGTGGAATCGCTGGGTCAAAAGGGAGTTCCATTTTTAATTTTTTGAGGTATCTCCATACTGCTTTCCACAGTGGCTGTTCCGGTCTGCATTCCCACCAACAGTGCGAAAGGTTTCCTTTTCTCCACATTGTTGCCAACACTTGTTGATTGATTGATTTATTGATGATATAGCCATTCTGACAGGTGTGAGATGATATCTCATTGTGGTTTTAATTTGCCCAGGGGCCTCAGGGGCTGTCTTCTCAGCTCTCACCCTAGAGCTATAAACCTCAGTCTACCTCTGCCCTCCCTCTACTGGAACCCTGGGTGAGTGGCTGAGATTTTGTGTGTTGGCCCTTTAAGAGGGCACCTCTGTCTCTAGCAGACTTATGTCTCTCCCTGGTGGCCAGAATTCCCACTGGTTTTCACAGCCAGATGTTAGGTGGGCACCTCTTCCTGGCTTTGGTGCTCTGGACTGGGAGCCTGACTTAGAGTTGAGACCCCACGCTTCTCAAGGGTAGCTTCTGCAGCTGAGATATCCCTCTGGAACCTGAGCTGCAGCCGTTGGGAGCAGGCCAGGCCTTTTTGCATGTCTTCCCTTCCTACCAGTCTTGATGTGGCTTCCTCTACAAATGCTTGGTTATAAGCCTTCTCCTCAGCTAGTCTTTAGTTGGTTATTCACATTGATTGCTCTATGTTTTAGTTGGAATTCCAGTTTGGTTCTAGGAGGAAGTGTGTGTACCAGCGACCTTCTCTGCCTTCATGTTTTGTATTTTTCTAAAAAAGTTGTTTTGGCTATTCTAGTTCTTTGCATTTTTATATGAATTTTAGAATCAGCTGTCAATTTCTACCAAAAAAACTTGCTGAGATTTAGATTGAAGTTTCGTCGAATATATAGATCAATTTAGATGGAGAATTGAGATCCTATCAATATCACATTTTCTAATTTATCTCTCTGGTATATCTTTCTTTTTATTTTATTTTCTCTAAGAAATTTTCATAGTTGTAAACACTGGTTTTACTCATCTGACTTTTTAAAGATTTATTTAATATTTTTTGATAATTGTAAGTAGTATTTTAAAAAATTAATCTCTACTTACTAGTATATAGGAATACTTTGATTTTTTTATATATTAATCTTTTATCTTGTGAAACACCTATTATTTCTACAACTTTTTGTAGATTCCATCAGACTTTTTTTGTGTAGACAGCTGTGTCAACTGCAAACGAAGGGCACTGTCACTTTATCGTTTCCAATTTACATGCCTTTTATTTCTTCTGCGCTGGCTGGAAACCTCTCTCTCGTTTAATGTGGAATACAAGTAGTGAGAGCGAATAGCCTTGTTTGTTCCTCATCTTTGGACAGGAAAGTTTTGTTTTTAACTATTAAGTGTGATGTCAGCTGTAGGAGTTTTGCAGATTTTTTAAAATATGAATTTTTAAACTCAAAAGCGGTTGATTTTGGTATACTAACTTTATTTCTCCATCTGTCTTGCTGAATTTTGTTATTGTTTGTAATAAGTTTTTTAGTTGATTCACTTGGACTTTCTAGGTATATTCAGTTATATTAAATATAAATAGAGTTTAACTCTTTAGGTTTTTATAAATTAATTTTCTGTCATCTAATTGAGTTACACACAAGCCAGTTTTAAATTGTAGTAATAGTTATGGGGTTACTTGTTTTTGTCTTTTCCACATTTGTCAGAGTTTTGAAGTTTCACAGTGGAAGGGCCTTTTTATTTTCTGAATTTGTTATTAATAATTTTATTTTGCTGAAATGAAGGAATATTATCTTTTTCTGCTTTTTTGGAACTTATTATAAGGTATCATCAATTTTTGTTCTGTTCAGGCACTTCAAATAATGATATTTAAAATTTTTCTTGGTAAAGATTTTGATATATGTCAGGCATATTTACTTTACTAATTATGTTTTTATTTTAGTCTTTTATATTCATATTTATTTTGGGTTCAGTTGATTTGTCCTGGACTAAGGATGGTGAATCAAAGCTTCTTAAAACTAGTGTCTGTTTAATTATAATGCCTTCTAAAGTTTCTTCATTAATACTCATGCTTTTTGGTGATAATAAATTCATAGATTTTATTTATTCATTTGGATTTATATTTCTTAGAATTATAAACTATTCCTTATTGACTTGTTTTGTCTTTTATTGTCTTGACTTCTACTACTGTAACTAATATTGTGAGTCCTGTTTCTTTTTATATTTGGCTTTGTCCATTATACAATTTCCATTTTTTTGGAATTATATTATTTTAAGAATGTGCTTGGTTTACAGCAGAGTATTTTCTTTGTGATCCACATTGTAACTGTTATTAAAGTTTTAAACAACTTTATTGAGATATAATTGCACATCATACGGTTTATGCATTTAAACTGTATAGTTTGCCCTGGCTGGTGTGGCTCAGTGGATTGAGCGCCAGACTTCAAAGCAAGGGTTAATGGTTCAATTCCCAGGCAGAGCACATGCCTGGGTTACAGGCCAGGTCCCCATTATGGGGTACTCGAGAGGCAACCACACCGTGATGTTTTTTTCCTTCTCTTTCTCCCTCTCTTTATCTCTGTAAAAATAAATAAATAAAACCTTTAAAATGTATAATTTTATTGAATTCAGTTCAGTGCACAGAGTTGTGCAACCATTACTACAATCAATTTTAGAACATTTTTATCACCTCCAAAAGAAACTACCCAGTAGCAATCATTCCTCACACTTCCCCAAACCCCGAGCTGTTGACAACCCCCAGTCTGCTTTCTGTCTATTTAGACTTGCCTATACTAGACATTTTGTAGAGATGGAATCATACAGTATGTGGTGTTTTGTGACTGGTTTCTTTCCTGTGGCCTAATGTTAAGACTCATCTGCTTTGTAGTATAAATCAGTATTTCATTCCTTTTTATGGCTAAATAATACTTTAGTATATTTTGTTTATCCATTCTTTAGTTGATGGACATTTGATTTATTTCCACCTTTTGGTCAGGGTGGATAACGCTGCTATAAACATTTGAACGCAAGTTCTCATGTGGACATGTGTATAACTTTTATTTTTGAAAGTGATTTATTCCACTTACATTTATCCATGTAATAGATATCAATACTATCATTATGGGTATTAGTACTGGGTATCAATACTGTCATTATGTTCCATTTCTATATTTATAGTTAAATATAAATCTTTCATTCTGCTGTTGAAATGTGTGTGAGTACAATGTGTTCGTAGTTTTCTGGTGTTTTTGCATGGTCTGTATTTTCATTCTAGTGGTTCGGTTCATAATTATATTTTTATATGATATCCTTAGTTCTGTATTTCCTTATATATCACCTGTTAAATTTTTATGTATGAATACTATAAGTGGCCTATGTTTTCACCCTCCCTCTTTTACTCTCATTTCTCTACTCTTACTTTTTAATGAATATTGCTTTCCTACTGTTAAATATGCTTATATTCTACTGATTTATTAGCATTAAGTTATAAACTTGGACTCCTAACTTATCCTTTCTCCTCTCAATTTTTATTTATATTTTCATATTCTTAGGGTAGACGATTTTATCTCTCTTTCTCTTTCTCCCTCACAGTTAAGTACTCTTTAATGGTTTGAGAACAGTAGTCCTTTCCCATGAATTTCTCAGCTATTTCTTGTATGGCTGAAGTTTATCTCTTAGTTTTCTCAAGAATACTTCATGAGAACAGCAATCCCTTAGTTCTGGTATGTTTGAAAACATTTGCTTGTAACCTTTACTTTTGAAGGGTTATTTGGAGGGATATAAAATCCTTGGCTCACACTGAGCCAGCGAGCATTGTTGACTGTCTTCTACCATTCAATGTTGCTCTGAAGCTTCCCCCAGCCCCCGTTGTAATTAACTTAATCTTTTTGTCTCTGCTCAAAACAGTATTTCTTCATCTTTAAAGTTCAGTAATTTACTTGCTATGTCTTGGAGTTGACTTTGCTAGGTCAGTTTAGTGTGACACTTATGCCCTTTTAATATGTAGATTCAAGTTTGAAGTTTTCTTGACTTGTATCTTTAAATGTTTGTACTGTTCTGTTCGGTTTCCTTCTCTGGGCATTCTGACCATGCTCATTATGTATCCCCTTTTGCATCTTCCGAAGCAGATGTTCTCAAACTTCTTGCTGTGCATCAGAATTATTTAGAGGGCTTGTTAAAACAGATTGTTGCGTTTCACTCCCAGATTTTCTCATTCTGTGGTAGCTTGAAAATTTGCAATTTCTCCCAAATTCCCAAGTGAAACTACAACTGCTGGTCTAGGGACTACTTTGAGAATCTCTGCTATAAATCTACTATTGATGCCCTGGTCCTTTAAAACTCTTTCCTCCGTTTCACTTAATTTTGTTGGGCCCTTTAAATAATATCCTCTTTTATGTCTTCACTTCTGTGTGATGATCATTTTTTCCCATAAACTTTTCCCGTGCTTTGTTATGTTACCTTTTATCTTATTCAGTTGTTATGCTATCCTTTCCCTTGAATCTTCACATTATCGCTTTGTTGTTTTTCTTTATAGCAATGAGAATTATATTAATTTTTGAAGTCATGTAAAGGTGTTTGGTAATAATTTTCATTCATTGTACGGCAGTATTTTTCTGCCAAGTCTGCTCTCTATAAGTGAGCAGACTTGCATTTCTACCTTTTTATTTGGTATTTTTGTATTGATGCGATGTTCTCTTAAATTAATATTACTCATCTTTAAGTAAATTAGACATTCCTGGTCAGTTATTTGCACGAGGTTGCTATGTGAGAGGGGTTTGGGGAGTGATATTTTAGGTTATCCTACCTAAAGCTTCACTTCCGCTGTAGAACCTGACTTGCTCTAGGCAGTGTGCCTTTTCTGTGTGATTCTTTTAAGTAGACTTGCTGAATCTGTTGCTCTGAGCTAGTCCAGGAGCTGAAGTGCTTCTGTTCCCAGCCCTTTCACCCTGATTTCTGCACTCAATGTTTCAAACATTGAAATTAGCTTTTACACTTAAGGGCAAGCTGTTTACATTTAGGGAGTGTATTTTTGTGCAGTTTCCAGCCATACTCTGAAGTTTTCTTAGACCTTTTTCTCTTGAGGTTTCTGATATTTCAGAGTTTGTAGATTATATTTACATCTGAGTTCAACAGAAAGCTGGGATTACTTAAAAAGTCTCTTTGATAAAAAAATCACACACAAAATCTTTCCATGTTGCTTAGATGTGATTTCCAGGAGAAGGAGAAAGCTGCAATTTCAAGACAGTAATTTGAAAGCCTTGAATTTGATCAAAGCAGTGGGCAGGTTTATGGTTTTTCTTAGAGATGACGTTAAGTTCTTTTATATCATACAGTTTACTTTTGACTAAAGAAATTTAAACAGTATTAAGAGTTTATTTTTTCCTGTGACACATATTCCTATGTATCATTGGAATTTATTTTGCTATTGTTAGATGAAGGAAATTGTAAGCATTACTAGCTAGTATTTCAAGTTTAAATGTCCCAAACTGTTCACCAGGACATACTTTTTTAAATGGCAGAAATCTCCAAATGTAATAGTTATGTGATGCTTGATCCTGATTGCTCTTGTTTGATGGCCTAGAAGTTTCAGTTGTTCCCCTCAGCTGTCACTTTACTGATGGTCAGCTCTCCCCTCTCTTCCAGTGATATTCCCTCCGTTGTTGTGGGTTATCTGCCAGCAGGTTTCTGTTCTCTGTATTTCAGAAATTTATTGACATCTTTATCATCTTCTGATGGCCCTCCAATTATTTTTTATTGTTCTGGGTTTGTTTCATTCCTGTCATTTTATTGGTGTCTCTGGTTAAAAGGGGTGAAGTATAGCCCTGATCTGGTGGCTCCAGTTGTTTGGAGTGGCATCTTGTCCCCCAACAGGGTGCAGGTTTGATCTTCAGTCAGAGCACATACGTAGGTTGCTGGTTCAATTCCCAGTTGGAGCATGTAGGGGAAACAACCAATCAATGTTTCTCTCTTTCATCGATGTTTCTCTCTTCCTCTCCCTCTCTCCCTTATTCTTTCTAAAATCAATAAATATATTTGGATTTAAAAAAGGGGGGGTGAAGTATATACCATCTTTACCTACAGTGCTAAATCAAGTACATTTTCAAGAAATATGTGGTTATTAAATGCCCTTTATACTTAAATTAGTTCTTTTTTGTAGTATATTTTATTGATTATGCTATTACAGTAATCCCATTTTTTTCTCCCCTTTATTGCCTTCCCCTCGGCAACCCCCTTCCCACCAGTATTTCCACACACCCCCCCCCCCCCTTAGTTCATGTCCATGAGCCATACATATAAGCTTTTGGGCTTCTCCATTTTCTATACTATTCTTAACCTCCCCTGTCTATTTTGTACCTACCATTTATGCTTCTTATTCCCTGTACCTTTTCCCCCATTCTCACCCCTCCCCCTCTCCACTGATAACCCTCCATGTGATCTCCATTTCTCTGATTCTGTTCCTGTTCTCATTGTTTGCTTAGTTTATTTTTGTTTTTTTCTTCTTTAGGTTTAGTTGTTGATAGTTGTGAATTTGTTGTCATTTTACTGTTCATAGTTTTGATTTTCTTTTCCTTTTATAAGTCCCTTTAACATTTCATATAATGAGGGCTTGGTGATGATGAACTCCTTTAACTTGACCTTATCTGGGAAGCACTTTACCTGCCCTCCCATTCTAAATGTTAGCTATGCTGGATAGAGTAATATTGGATGTAGGTTCTGGCCTTTCATGACTTGGAATACTGCTTTCCAGCCCCTTCTTGCCTTCAAGGTTTCTTTTGAGAAATCAGCTGATAGTCTTATGGGCACTCCTTTGTAGGTAACTGTCTCCTTTCCTCTTGCTGCTTTTAAGATTCTCTCTTTATTTTTAATCTTGGTCAGTGTACTTATGATGTGCCTTGGTGTGTGCTTTCTTGGGTCCAACTTCTTTGGGACTCTAGGCTTCCTGGACTCCCTGGAAGTCTGTTTCCTTTGCCAGATTGGGAAAGTTCTCATTCATTAATTTTTCAATATATTAAAAAAATATTTTATTTATTTATTTTTAGAGAGAAGGGAAGGGAGGGAGAAAGAGGGAGAGAAATATCAATGTGCGGTTGTTTCCCATGTGTCCCCCACTGGGAACCTGGCCTGCAACCCAGGCATGTGCCCTGACTGGGAATTGAACCAGTAACCCCTTGGTTTGCAGGCCCGTGCTCAATCCACTGAGCTACACCAGCCAGGGGTCAATATGTTTTTGATTTCTTGCTCTTCCTATTCCTCTTCTGGCACCCCTATAATTTGGATGTTGGAACGTTTAAAGTTGTGCTAGAGGTTCCTAAGCCTCTCCTCATTTTTTTGAATTCTTGTTTCTTCGTTCTATTCTGGTTGGATGTTTATTGCTTCCCTTTGTTCCAAATCATTAATTTGAGTCCTGGTTTCTTTCCCTTCACTGTTGGTTCCCTGTTTATTTTCCTTTATTTCACTTTTCATAGCCTTCACTTTTTCCTCTATTTTGCGACTATACTCAGCCATTTCTTCATGGTAAACACCATGATTACTGGTGTTTTGAACTCTGCATCTGATAGGTTGGCTATCTCTTCATTGCTTAGTTGTTTTCCTGTAGTTTTGATCTGTTCCTTCATTTGGACCATCTTTCTTTGTTGTGGTGGTCCTGTTACGTTGTAAGGGGTGGAGGCTTAGATATTCACCAGGACAGGGCAACCCTCATTGCTGCATTGTGGCATTGTATGTGGGGAAAGGGTCTGAGAGGGAAAAAATGCCGCTTGCTTGGCTCTTCACTGGCTTTCAGTCACTTCCCCTGCTTCCCACAAGCAAATTGGGCCCTTCTGGTGCTAGTTCCCAGGTGGGTGGGCTTGTGTATGTTCTAGGACCCTGTGGGTCTCTCCAGTGAACTCTCCTGTGAAGCTGGGAATTTCTCCTGCCCTGCCACCCCCACAGGTTTTTATAACCAGAGGTTTCAAAGTTGTTGTTTCCTGAGCTGGAACCTTGGGTGTACGTTCTCCGGTTGTTCCTCCTGGTTTATCTGCAGGCAAATGTGGGACTGCCATCCACTGTCTTGCTCACTCAGTGCTCCCCTGCCGCCTTGCTGAGTGTCCTCTCCACCCTGGCTGCCCGTATCTACCCCTCCTACCAGTTTGGATGAATGTTTCTTCCTTAAGTCCTTGGTTGTTGGACTTCCATACAGTTTGATTTTATAGCAATTCTGGTTGTTTCTTGATTTTAAATTTGTTGTTGTTCTTTTGGTTGTGCCAGGAGGCAAAGTGTATCTGCCTACGCCTCCATTTTGGCCGGAAGTCCACTTGAATCAGTTCTAAGTATTCTGGTTTCTTTGGACATACTTAAAATTTTTATCTTGGATGTTGATTATTTTTATATAATATGATGACTTAATTTTTTTCTGTTTTTCCTTCTGTATTCTGAAAAATCTTAAGATTGGATCACATGAAAAATTAATTTTCTTTAATGTCACTTTCTTTTCTCTAAAGTGGATTTTTTCCTCTTTTCTGCAATAGTTTTGCTTTATTAACCTTTCCTTTCCTCTCATTTTGTAATTTTTTCTTCTTAACCTAGTTTTTTCCTTCTTACTCGATCTTTCTTTTTCTTAGGCGGTTTTGTCCTCTGGCATCCTACTGAGATATAAAACTTTTCTAAACTTTATTCCTTTTCAATGGAATTTTTAAATGGAATTTATTTTTAAAGTTATATTTTTCCTATATGTTTTCATGATAGTGCTGTTTCTCTTCCTTGAATAATGAAAGATTTATCCAGTCCTAGTACTTGTTAGTTGACAAGGGTTATAGATTGTTCTTTTCTGCCCTCTGTTTAAATTTTCGTTGTTACGCCAGTTGACGTTCATGGCAGTTGTCTGGCTGAGACTGTGCTAGAATGTAATGCAATATTCTTTTGTCCTCTTACTGTATGATCTTCTGAGCAGATGGAGTGGATGAATATTATGTTCTCCAATACATTCTTCTCTCTGGGATCCTCCTGTCTTTTTTTCAGCTAGTGCACTTTTATACTCTGCCCCCTCTGTCCCATCTCACTCACACAAATAAAGTAAATTTTAAAAAAAGAGAAAAAAATGGAATGACCTAATAATCTCTTAGAAGATACAAGCAATATCTTGTTGCTTTTCTGTTCTTGGAGTCATGTTTTCATGTGCAGTTAGATTGGTTTACCAAAATTCTATGGAAAATATTTTTACAATGATATGTTTATTGTTTTGAAGATAAAATGTTTGCTATGTAGAATGAAAAAGTAAAATAAAAGGTGCAATGATGGTAGGTTTACAGTGTGAGTGTGCTAAACAGAGTTTTTTCTTTCTTTATTATTTATTAATATGTTATTTTCCGTATGAACAACTGTAAACCTACTTTTGCTGCACCCTGTGCGTGAGGATCTCTAATAACTGTTGAGAGGATTAAACAAAGAATGATAGAAGCTATTCTTTTACTACATTTAATTTTTCAAGGGCATGTAGTCATCTACTTTAATAAGAATTTGACAAGTATTCATCTATAATTTTTTGGTATACTTTGCTAGGTAAGAAATTTAGGTTTATTTATATTTATGTATTTCATTTGCCATTCAGATTTATTTTTGAGGTATTGTCTTTCCTTTAATTTTTTATTTTTATACCTAAAAATAAGTTTATATTTCTTCAATGTTTGTCCAAGACTAAGTAATTCATAAAGAAAATTTAGCCATAAGGTTTGTTATTTGTATCTACAAATGTTCTGTTACTTTATCAGTGTTGTGTTTTTTTGTATCATAGTAAAAGAAAAATAACCTCTGAGAGTTTGTTATTGTAACTTGTCGAAGAGAAGAAAGAATCTTTGGTTAAATGTGAAGGTCTATTGTTTATACATAGAGATTTTCAATGATTATGCCTAGTTTTTATGTAATTACAGATATAATAATGAAATTTAAGTTTTACTTAAAAGCAGATGTAGGATAAAATGAGAATAACTTTCTGTAATCTCATATTTCTAGTCTTCAGTTTTGCATTAATATCATTCACTATTGAAAACTGAATATGGCCTGATGGATCCTTTCAGTCTCATTCATTTACTACTTCAGAGGAAAATTTAAGAAAATCACAGTAATACATAATAAAGAGAATTCTTAATTGCTTTTATATAGTGATCTTCAGGTTTCTGTTGTTCCAGGAAACATTTTTTGCTTTAGCAAATCTTGTTCACTGAAACATGAAGAAATTATTATATCTTATGCCAGAATATTTTAAATATTCCTATAAAAGATTCACATTATAATGCGGGATAATTTCTATGATTGCTCAGTATAATAGTTCAATTTTTTTTTTTCAATTAACATTCAGGAGATATATCTTAGTAGAGTCAGGAAAAAAAAAGGTTATTGGCCTCTAAATTGATTAGGAGGCTCTTTCTTTTCTAAAAAGTCTGATTGAATAATTGTTCTAACCAACTCTGGTTGTGAATCTACTGCAGGTTAACAAAGGCACGGGATTGGTATATCACACCAGTATGTTCAGATTCAACTGAACACTTTAAAGAAAGTATGTAACTCTCATCAGCGTGGGCCAGTACTTTGGTATTAATGCCCGACCTAGTAGATGTTTTAGAGTTTTTAAATGAAAGGCTGAAGTTAAATAATAGCTTTTGCCCTTTCCAGTTTCATAGAATAAGTGAATTCTCTATTGGTCGCTGTTGAAATGATGGAAGGTACTTAACCTCGTTCCTCCAGCATATGAGTTTAAAAGTAATTCTTATACTGCATTTTAATGTTTTCAATTAAAAAACTCACTACTCTCATCACATTGCTGGAAGAGTAGAATATTTAATAACTTCAGACTTAAAACTTGCAATATATGTGTCAGTTCTTCCCTGAGAACTGAAAAGATGATATATAAATGGGAATGGAGACCTGGCTAAGAAATGTAAACTTTGTAGTGGGTAAGGAAAATCAGGGACGTATATATTTTTAGTTGGACTTTATGTCTTGGTCATATTGGACACACACCTAGTAATTTTTATACCCCAAGCTGAGTCAGTCTTACCAAAAGTGAAATATGGAAAACTTGTGTGTTGTTGTTGGACTGCAATAAAATTTTAAAATAATTTTATAAAAGTTCTAATAAGATTGATTTGTGGCTACTTATTTTATGTGATTTTCTACGTATTGCAGTATTATTTTAAATATATTGTATAACATTTAGCTATAGAAAATTTAGTCCATAATGATGACTTCACAAGGTGCAAGCAAAGCATTGAAGAACTTGATTAAGTACTCCTCATATATGGCCTAATCCTGTTATCTGATTAATTGGGTATGGTTTTGTGTTTATTCAGAAAGACATTCAGAATTTACTTCAGAGAAGCTTCAAATTCACTGGTTCAAGCATTCTACATAAGGCTATTATATTTTGTCTTTTTTCCCTAATATTTAAAAAACATTAACACGTATTTATTGCTTTTATTTTTCCATTATGAATTTTATTATCAAAAAAGTAGATACTTCTTTCTGCTTTGAGTTTTACTTACTAATGTTGCTTAGAAATATTAACTAACCTCTATTGTTTTTTTCTTTTAATATAGTTTTGCCTACTATTTATATTTTGTTTAAAATTTTAATGTATATTTTTATTCTGTATATTTGATCTTTTATTCTTTACATTTCTTTGTTCTCTTCTGTGTTAAGAGCTTTTTAAAATATTCTATATTCATGTTTGTTTTTTAGTATATTTGATTCTACTCCTTATATTTTAGTTAGCTTTTCTGTAATTTATTGAGAATATGCATTCTAAAATTTAGCAAATTCTCCTTTCACATTGTTTCAAATAAACTTCTTCATAGATATATATCATATACTGAAATGTACATGAATTACAAGTTTGTAGCTTCAAAAATTTTCACAAAGGGAACAAATCTTTGGCACTGTTACACAAATCTAGAATTTTACCAGTATACCAAAGTCCCTGGATGCCCTCCTAATCTCTGTCCTCTGTCCCCTTCTCCCCAGCGATTATCACTGTCCCCACTTCTCTTTTAATATGTAGCACGTGTAATTGTCTTTGAACTCTATATAAATGTAAAGAAATATTATATAATGTTTTTGGTGTGTTTGGCTTTTGGGTAACATTTGTACAATTAACCTCTTGTTACATGTAGACATAGTTTGATGATTTTTATTGCAGAATAGTCTGAATATATCATAATTGGCCATTCTATTATTGATAGATATTTGGGTTGTTTCTATCTTGGATTCTTACAAATAGTTTTGCTGTGAACATTTTAGTGCACACAGGTGTAATACTTTAAAAAATAGTCAGGAAACAGGGACAGATATGTGGTCACTTGAATTACGACAAAAGTCACACAGTAAACGGTAGGGAAAGAGTGCTGTTTGGTAGTGTTTGGTCAGTTGGATCCTACATCCCTCTCCTTCCCCTAAACCCAGAATTTATGAATAAAAAATTGTGTATTTATTCTTACATGTTTAAACTTCAGTCACCTTCAAAGTACTGTACAATAGATGCAATATACCTATAGAGACTTTTTTCCCCACTGCTCAAAACAGTTTTGAACTTGTCAATTTTGATGCCTTTTAGTGCTTCTGCCATTTTTTGTTTCACCTCTTCTGCATCAGCAAAATGTTTCCCTTTGAGGATGTTTTCCATCCTGGAAAACAAAAGAAAGCAGCTCAGGGTGGGACCAGGTGAATAGAGAGGGTGGGCACAGGGATCATGCTGTTTTTGGTCAAAAACTGCTGAACACTCAGCATGATGTGGGCAGGTCCACTCATCATGGACCCATCATGAAATGGGCAAATGTGTTGAAAGAGTCTTGAAAAAAATTCACTGAAGCTGAACTTAGCCTCTCACAACGACACCAGCTGGTGCACTGATACAGATGGGTTCCTAGAACGCTCACCTGGGGGTGGAGGGGGAAGCCTGTACTACAAGGGGCCCACCCTGCAGAAGAGAGTTCCATTTTTGTTTTTTGGGGGGTGCCCCTTGTATATTCCATTGTCTGAATGTACCACAGTTATTTTTTCAGTTACTTACAGAAGGAAATCTTGAATGCTTCCAAGTTTTGGCAATTATGAGTAAAGCTGCTATAAATATCCATGTGCAGGTTTTTGTGTGGACATTTGAGTAAATACCTAACGAGTCTGGTTGTTGGGTCGTAAGATAAGCGTATGTTCAGTTTTGTAAGAAACGGCCCAACTGTCTTGCAAGGCGACTGTACTATTTTGCGTTCCCACCAGCAGTGTATGAGAGTGCCTGTTGTTCTACACCCTGTTCGACGTTTGGTGTTGCCAGCGTTTTGGGTTTTGGCTATTCCAGCAAGCGTGTAGTGGTATCTCATTGTCATTTCAATCTGCAGTTTTCTAATGACATATGATGTTGAGTATCTTTTCATATGCTTACTTGCAATCTGTATGTCTTAGGTGTTCAGGTCTTTTCTCCATTTTCAAATTCGTTTGTTCATTTTCTCATTGTTGAGTTTAAAGAGTTCTTTGTGTATTTGGGGTAATAGTTTTTTATCAGATGGGTTTTTGCACATATTTTTTCGCAGCCTGTAATTTATGTTCTCCTTTTCTTGACATTGTCTCTCGCAGAACAGTAGTTTTTAATTGTGATGAAGTCCTGTTTATCAATGATTTCTTCATGCATTGGAACCTTTGGTATTGTGCCAAAAGCCATTGCCCTGCCTAAGGCCATGTAGATTTTCTCCTCTGTTATTTTCTGGGAGTTTTATAGTTTTGTGGTTTGCATAGGTCTATGATCCATTTTGAGTCAAATTTTGCGAGCGGTGTGGGAGATGAATGAGGTAGAGTAGAAGAAAATGTCAGTAGAATTGATAAAATTGAGGACCTTGGATCTTAGGACTCTGGGTGGATTGTCCACATGTGGATGCTGGCAGGGTGGGGGCACTCATAAAGACGTAGACCATGGCTCAAGTGCTAGGGTCTTGTTGTGAGTTTGATGGATGGCATTGAAAAATTAAGGTTAAGGGTAGAGCAACCAGTGGATGTGACCAGAAGATTAGGACTTATACAAAAGTAAGAAGAAAAGTGCTGGAAATAGCTTTAAAATGCTGTGATAATGCACATCCTGTATTTTGGATGGGAGTTATGGTGGGTCATGTGTTTATTAGTTGCCTAAATTCTTCATCCCCTCTTCTAGAACTTGATACTTTCAGTCTTCTTGGGGCTCTCCAATCAGTGAGCCTCACCTTGCTTCCTCTGTTGCTTTTTCTGTTAGTGTAATAAGACTCTTCCTGCTTGAGATCTTACTATTAATATCCTTCTCTTTTCTGCAGTTCCTTTGAGATGCTAAAAAGGCATTTTAGAAAAAAAGATGATTTGTATTACCCCCTTTATCTTCTAAAAATATATAAAAATATACTTCTGGGGGATACTTAAGGTAAGGAAGAACAATTTTAACTTATGAATACTTTATTCTGGTTCACAGGTATTATAGTAACAACTCTACATTTCTGAATTAAAATCTCCCAACATTTTGCCATGATTCTTGAATTATTAACCAAAAGAAAATAGGTCAAAGATATTAAATAAATAGTATGATTATCTTAATAGTTGAAACTTTTATTGTGGGTATAATTTTACTTAACAAAGAAATGAACAGAATCTACTTTTCTTCTATTTATTATGAATCTGAGGAAGAAAAATTTCTAGCCACAAATGATTTTGGAGACCTAATACGGTTTTCTTTAGAAGAGAAATAGTGATTAAATTTTGTGAAATTATACTTATTACTGATTTTTGGAGACCAACTTAATATCATTAAAATTATTCTCAGTATTCATTATACCAAAACCGTTTTCTACTGGTGGTGCTGGTTTTGCAGCTCAAGGACAAGTTTTACACTGTGATGGGAGCCCCGTCGTGGCCTCGTTTTACCAGCAAACATGCGTTGATCTTTAGGATGTCTGCATCTGGTTCCACGTGGAGGAAGTGAAATTAGGCTTCTGGTTAACCTGATACCTTGAGCTTATATTCTTAATCTATCTACTTTTTTATGATAGTGTATTTGACTAGTATGTTTTTCGGTGCTTAAAATATTCAGGAATAATTAGATACGATACTTAGCCTCACAGATTATATTTGGATAAAAGAAACCAAACTGTTAAATGCTGAATCATCTGAGCTCTGTAAAGATAAAATGTTTTAAATCTAATGGGTGGTGAGGGCAGGGGTCATGGGGATAGACTTGGGTGGTGAAGGAGGTGTAAGAATAAGGATGAGTTAGGTATTGTTTACGTTTAGAGTTGGGCATAGCCTGTGAAGGAACAGGCCTAAGAATTTTGTGCAAGTGGAGAAAAAAAATATGGCTACCTTACTGTTGATGGGATGACCAGCAAAACCAAACTGACAGACCCGAGAATGTAGCTTTTAGTCCTGTCTGTCTAATATGTATGAGGTGAGATAAATATACTGAATCCAGAAATATGGCAAGAGGAGGTGTCTGAGAAGAAAATCGTTTAAGTGAAAGCATTACATATGTTTAGGATTCCTTTAGGCATGTTAGACTAGAGTAATTTATGCTGTAGAATATAAGCCTTCATATTCTTATTTGGAAATTATGAGAGTAAGTCTCTTTCACTCTGTGTCTCCCCTACCCTCCACCCCGCTTTCCCAGGGTGGGATTACATCCAGAAAAAATGAAGTTTTAAATAATCACATATCTAGGTCTCCTTTTCTAAATCTTGGTGTAGTGTACCTCAGTGTTTCATCAAGATATAATTAGGGTAGATTTTATTACTGATTCTAGGAGGCTCCCCAAGATTTTTTTTGAATGTTATTTTCAAGTAGAATCTTGAATGATTCATAGTTTTCTCTACTTGAGCATGACAGAATAATGGACCCAGGTCGGTGCTGCTATTGTCAAGTGCGTCACCCTAACCATACCTAAAACACACTTCGCTTAGCCTCACCTCTGAAACCTACATTTTGTGTCAAGCACCTCATCATAAACTATGGGTCTCTTCCACTGGCTCTGTCCGTTTCTTTTCTTTGTTCACAAGGATTTTCATTTCTTTCCATGTGTTTATCATTTGCCTTTCTTTTTGCATGTTCTTAGACTTCCTGGTCATAGCCTAGGGACTTTGAGGGCAGATACATGTTCACATATGCTGTGTGCACATGCGTGTGCCCCGTGAGGAGAAGAGTGTGACTCACGAGGCTAAAGTAGGATGGGGCCTCTCCGGGAGAGAATGTAAAGGGAGATGCACCAAAGAGAAATAGCGAGAATTTTAAGTTGCATGTAGAGATTAATGACAATATAGCTGTGAAAGCAAGTGTTCTTTAAAGGTGTTAGGTAAGTCTCATGAACCGTTTAATCTTTGCTGCATTAAATAGTTGATAAATGTTTAAGTACTAGAAATAAAATCACTGTAACAGAGGTATAACATTTCGCTATTTTGTTCTTGAAGTATTTTATGCAGTGGTCTAGGTAAAAATCTTAGGTCCTATTTTTATGATTTTGAACTTTCTATGCTTGCTTAAAGTTGATAACAAAGCATACAGGAAATGTTACATGTTTTTTATATTGTGGAAAGCAAAGTTTATTTCTTAAAGTCTCCTTCCATTTTCCTGGTACTTTATTAGGCTATAAAATGTGTAGTTTACAGATAAGTGCCATTTGGTATCTCAGTATGGGTTGTCCTCATCCAGAGATACTCAGTGTCCACTAAAGACCTCATCTGTGGTGGCTGAACTGGGTCACTTTACCCATTAACTGACAGGCGACGATGGCATCATTCTATAGTCTGTCATGGCTTGAATAGCCTCTTGGCAATAATGCCCAGCAGGGAAAGTCATATGCTTTCCTGCTGACGGTTATGACTTGGAGGACAGTCTAAATTGTGGCAGTTAGAGAAATACAGTGACGAAAACTGTTATTGCAGTGAATTCAGGCCAACCGCACAGTCTCCTACAACATTGCCCTAACTTAGACACCAGCTGCAAATGAATATGGGAGTCCCAGGGCCACCCTCACTTCAGACCTGCTGGCTACAAATCTGCGGTTCCCAGGGAGTCCCTCAGGTTTGATAGTTTACCAGACAGGCTCACAGAACTCCATTTTACTGTAACTAAAGAATACAAATTAAAAGTGGCCAAAATAAGAGCCATATGGGGTAAAATCTGAGAGGGGCCCAAATGTGAAGCTTCTGGTTGTCCTGTTACCTACTCCTGGCTAATATGTATGGCAACATTAGAGTATTGCCAACCAGGATGCTCACCCACGTGTTCAGGATCGAAGGTTTATATTGTGGTTCAATCACATACTATTTGCATGGCTGACTTTCAGTTTCCAACCCCTTCCAGAGGTTTGGCTAATACATTTAGTCTCCAGTTTCTCTGGAGGTCAGAACTGATAGGGCATCTTCCACAGCCCATCATAAATCATATTGTTAGGTTCTCTGGCAAGCACAGATAATCTCGTCAGGCAGGACATTCCGGTGGCCTAGAGATCAACTCTCTGTAGTAGGGGGCAAAGGCCACATGTCTCTCTTGGTAGAGTTAGTGCTTCAGTACACACTTACTCAAAGGATGTATTTTTGAATGAGGTAGATTGTTTTGCAATTTACCATATTGTTCTTTGTTCAAAAATCTTAAATCGTATGTTACAAATATTATTTCCCTTCATGCTCAAATTATAAACCTCTTCCTTGGTTTCTTTATCTTCGTAATTTTTGTCCTTTTTCTTGTGATATTCAGACCAGCCACTCTTGTAGTTTAGTTTTATTTTTAATTGTCTAATGTGTTTATGGCTAAGTATTCCTTCTGTTCTTCCATTCCTTCGAAAAATGGGTCATGCTTTTCTATCCATAAAGAAAATACTCACCCATACTTCTTACTAGCTGCAATCTGGATAAACATTTAAAAAAACATTTAGGAGAGGTTGCCCTGAAAAAAAAAAAAAGAACTTAAAAAAATGCATGCTAGGGAAGCTTGTACTGTAGGCAGTGAGGCGCATTAAAGGTTTTTCAGTTGTGACTGTGACATAACAAATGGTTTGGAAGTCAGTTCTAGCAGTAGTTAGTAGAAATCGTTTAGAGAAAAGAAGTGAGCCCACAATCAAGAACAGTTAGGAACCTTTTACTGTTGTCCCCATGGGAGATAATGAAGGCAGTATGGGGTGCTTGGTGAGAAAGTTATTAACTATGAATGGTGATTTTAGCGTTTAAAAATACTTGCCCCTTTAATAATCTGTATATGCATTACATCAACAGCTTTTAAACATCTCATGAATTTTAATGTTTTTATTTTACACAACTTCTTGGGATATAATACATTCCATGTGTATTCTACCTAACCAATATATTTATATTGGCTTGTATTTATCAATCTTGTCACTGTGCAGTTCATTTTTTATTGATTTAACACATGTTTGTTGATGTGAGAATTTACTCTGTGGCAGATTACTATAATAGATGTTGAGGATACAGTGATAATAAGATGTGATTCCTGACCTTAAAAAGTCCACAGTTCACTTTGGTAACCGGACAATGAAACAGGAAAATCCTGTGATGGGGAGAAGCACAGGTGCTATGAGAGTATGTCAAAGGTGCATATAACCTAGACTGGCAACGTTCACCCCTGCTTTAGAAAAGTAGGTAAGAATGTGGACTCTGGAGCCAGAATGATTTTGGGGTTTTAGTTCCTTTAGTTACTTTTCCATCCCCTCAGAAATCTTTAAACATCTTTATTAAAAGCATTATTGTAAAATTACTATTTTGTGTGTATTTAGGTAGGCCACAGAAAGTGTAAGCTCATATAATATTTATTTATTTTAAAATTTTTAAAAACGATTTTATTTATTTTTAAAGAGAGGGAAGGGAGAGAAGAAGAGAGGGAAAGATCAGTGTGTGGTTGCCCCTTGCGCGCCCCCTACTGGGGACCCTGTCTGAAACCCAGGCATGTGCCCTGATTGGGAATTGAACCAGCAACACTTTGCTTCACAGTCTGGTGCTCAATCCACTGAGCCACACTGGCCAGGGCACATATAATATTCAAAAAATACTGAATTTGCTTGTAGATGAAGATACCCTCTCCAGCTCATCATAGTCCTCACCAGTCACTGTAATCTTATATCCGGTCTCGCTCAGGCCTGGCATGTAGAGGCATTTGAGTTTGTGACTTCTGAGAGGCTGGCACTAGTTCTTCCAGATAGAGACTGATCCATCTTTTTAAAATCTCAAACACTTGATAGAGCGGTTGTCAGTTATTGGCACTAAATGTGCGTTGAATGAACGAATGGACGAATGATGCCTCAATTATGAGATTAAAAATAAGACTAACAACGACCAAAAATAATAAACTGTATTTTCTAGAGAAATTTTGTTTTTAGGTTTTCTAACTTGTTGAGAGGGTTTTGCCAGAGTTATTTTCCTTAATTTTCATTGCAGTAATATGAGTTAATGAAAGTGCCAATGAGAGTATTCCAGAGGCTGTTTATATTTTGATTAACCAACTCTAATATTATAGTTGTTTAGACATCATTGGTAAATAATAGAAATCAGTTCATTGTTTTAAAACATAGATAATGATATTTGTTGAGCAAAAGGGATGTGTTTTGTAGAATGATTCCGTACTGATTAGAGGAATATTGAGGGTACAGAAGCACTGGATAATCTTAGCCTAAACCAGAAGTTAGACTTCGGGAGATGAAAGAAGAATAAAGAGTCATATGGGTGTGGCGGATTCCGGCCCGCAGAATCCGCCGTGGGGTGGACTTGGGCCTGAAGCATCAATGATTCACACACAAAGACACATTATGAGATGAAGCCAGGGTCACGGGCATTTTCTCCCATTATCATAGGGAAAAAAGCCACGAACATGGCGGCCCCGTGCTTTTATTAGGAGCTAGGGCATATTTACATAGGATTGAAT